>OX596251.1:15263791-15430663 GCA_951394255.1 Polyploca ridens
CCCTCGCCTTCTGGTCCTCGACCTTCTCCCTCCGGCGCTGTTCTACTAACTTCTGCATCTCTTGCTCTTGTAATCTTAGACGTGCATCCTGCATATCTTTACCTGACTTGATGCGAAGGCGTTCACGCTCTAATGCTTCAGCCTGAAATATTATTAATATTAACATATTTTTTTTTGGTGTTTTATCTGCAATAAATTTTCGTCAACTATAAGCAGAATGACATGAGATTGACAACCAGCGCGGGACCCAAGTTACTCCGTGAGCACCGGATAGCTCGATTGAGGTTCGCTAGAAATTGCCTATCTTGGACACTAGGTAACTGGAGTGGCGTACTCTTCTCCGATGAGGCTCGAATTTGTATGAATGGTGAGGACCGACGTCGGCGAGTGTAACGAAGACCAGGGGAACGCTATGCCGACGTGTATTTTGAAGAAATCACTCCTTATGGTGGAGAGTCCGTTATGTTTAGAGCGGGAGTAACTTCCCGCTATCGTACCGAGATATTATTCACTAAAATTAACCATTTTGTATGAATTAATTTTTACAGATTTTTCGGAAAATTTATTTAATTTAAAAAAACAAAGAGAAACGAACTTAATCTTGGAAGTATTGTCCATCGTTTTCTACGACCTTGCGCCATCTCTCAGGTAACATACAGGTAAACTTGCAGGCTTCGAGGCAATGAAGTCATCGACGAATTTTCGAATATCATAGGGTTTTGAATTGTTTATCCACTAAGGCGTGATGCAATGACCGGAACAAGTGGTAGTCAGATGGTGCCAAGTCTGGTGAATATGCCGCGTGTGCGGAGAACTTCCCACCCCAAGTCCAAGAGGGTCTTCTGAGTCGCGCGAGCAACGTGAGGGTCGAGCGTTGTGATGCAGCAGTATGATTTGCCTGCTTCCTTGCCCAGTAAATGGCCTTTTTCTGATCAAGTTCATCGCTCAATTTGTTCAATTGTCGACTGTAATGTTCCGCAGTCACCGTCTGACCAGTTTCCAGGAGTTCATAATAAAGTACACCCTTCATATCCCACCAGATACACAGGAGAACCTTCTTCATGTGGATGTTCTGTTACGGCGTCGATATACTGGGTTGCCCAGGATCTACCTACGATTTTTCGCGTTTGGGATTTTCGTATAAAATATACTTTTCATCACCCGTCACTATTTTCCACAAGAAATCCTTTTTTTGTTGCCGGGCAAGAAGTGAAAGGCATATATTCAAACGTTGACCTAGGTTGTGTTCGGTCAACACATGTGGAACCCAAGTTTTTGAATTTTTCCCATTTGGTGCAAACGCTTGGAAATAGCTGTTTGGGTGACTCCTAACTGAACTGCAAGCTCATGTTGCGTTTGCGTTGAGTCTTCATTCAGTAGAGCTTGCAATTCCCCATCGTCAAACTTTCGAGGCTGTCCGGGGCGCGGCTGATCACTAATATAGAAATCACCAATTCTAAAACATTTGTACCAATAATTACACGTTTCATAAGATACAACGTCGGCACCGAGAACACAAAAAATGTATTCCCGTGCTTTAGAAGCATTTTTTCCTTGTTGAAATTCGTATAAAATGCAGTGCCGAATATGCTGTTTATCAAGTGCAATCGTCAACTCTGCTGTTCTGAGAGATTATGTAACTCACGTAGACTTTTCATAATCGTTATTCTTACCTAACCCAAAGAGATTTAAAATAAATAAGTTATTAGTTCATTACTTTCACTAAAAGTAGCAATGTAAATAAAACTAGAAACGGTGTCTTATGGCGATATTCGCCTGCAGTCAGCGACATACTACGGAGGCACAACGTTATCGCACGTTTAAATCGCGGTGTTCGCAATACATTGCGCGCTCGAAAATGTCAATTTCTATAACCGATCATTAGCGAGGTGAATGACTTTCACCATTTGATTAGTGGCATTAGGTGTAGCCTTTTCGCGAAGTTTGTGTTACCATGCGAAATACACTCTGTATATGTTCACATTTTCTTATAATAAACTTGAGGTCTTTATTTCTTCAAATACTATACTACTAAACAAGCATCATATAATTATTTATATATTTGAGACCTCGAAAACAATTGATTCTATTGATTAATGATGAAAAATTTTATTTCATGTAAAGAAAGTCTTGAAAGCACAAGCTTATTACAAGATGTCTGGAAATAGCTTCACTCTGTACAAGTGCACATTGTACAAAATCCTGTAGATTACCTACATAATTATGAACTATAGTAGATTTCAAATAACATGAGTTCGGTGACACATGGTATTTTATTAGATTTCTCAATGGTTCATGTTCATTTCGATATAATAAAGGAATACTATAATAGAGCGAGGTTTCATGAAATATTGTGAGTACTATTTCAGAGTAATCAAATGGAATTTCACTAGATATTGGTAAAAAACCCTTGACCTTGACGACTCATCCTATGTGAAATAGAGTATAGTGCAGGTTATTATTTTTTATTTATTTTGTATGTTGGTTTTTTTATGTTTATGCTATTTTATGCTTGTGTGTTTTATTTTTAACCGATTGTATCGCGAATTTTTTTTTTGACAGCGAACCTTTGACTCGCGGTTTTCGCGGAATTTGCTGAATTTGCAAATGGCCTCCCCCTCCCATTGTCAGTAAATCATAAATATCTCGGTATTTACAGTATTAATCAAGAAACAGTAACTTACAGCGTCAACCTGAATAAATTTTCGTATTGGAATATTATTGGAATTGGAATAAAGTATGACAAGATTCCAATAAGAAACCTGGAAAAAATTACAACTATAAAAAAACGACACTTCATAAAGATTTCGAGTTTGCACTTCAAAACGAATAACTCTGTCCAAATATTACACACCTTTATATCAACACGAATAAACGTTATATCTAATTAATACATTTGTTTTACTATACTCTATTTCACATAAGATGAGTCGTCAAGGTCAAGGGTTTTTTACCAATATCTAGTGAAATTCCATTTGATTACTCTGAAATAATATTCACAATATTTCGTGAAACCTAGCTCTATCATAGTATTCCTTTATTATATCGAAATGAACATTAACCATTGAGAAATTTAATAAAATACCATGTGTCACCGAACTCATGTTATTTGAAATAGACTATAGTCTCAATTAAGCAAAAAAGAGAAATTCGATGCTAAAGTATTCATCGTGAATACATAATGTAAACAAACCAACTTTTTTTTTTGTGACCATAGTTCTCTTGTTTTTGGCTACTTTAGGGTCGGTGTTGCCTCATAGTCCAAAGAAAAGTTGCCAAACTCGACGAATGTTACTAGTTTTAAATAATAATCGATGATAAATAAAAATACCAGGTAGATTAGTCGGTCGATATCTAAAACTAGACCACCATTTTGAGGTCATGGTACTCACACATCGTAAATGAATTTCTATCCATTATTGATAGTATTAGCTTGTATGAGTCCCTAATTATTAACTCTTAAAGGTATAGGCATAAGGTTGAAACAATAATTTGTCGAAAAATGCCATTGCATTACGTGAATTCTAACCTCGTGCCGAGACTCAAAACAAATTAAAGTGTGAATTGTGATATTTAACAGATTGCCTGTAAAAGGTGAGTGATTTGTATAGATTATTAGTTTATCTAACCGTTTTAATAATGATTTATATAATTACTGGTGTGTGAAATAAGATTTTCTTGATTATAAACACATGAGTACTTTGAGTCATAAGTATGTGTTTATATTCAAGGAATTCTAATTTCACACATCAGTAAGTATATAAATTATTACTAAAACGGTTAGATAAAGTAATATTCTACACAAATAAGTCACCTTTTACAGGAATTCCGTTAGTTTATCACACCTACACTTTAATTTTCGGTGAGACTCGAAGTAAGAAAACACATTCAGCCCGTTCACCACAAAAAACGGGCAAAATTTCATTTTTTTTGTTTTGGTCATAATATAATTCTACCTATTCACAGGTGTGGTATTTAAAGCTCTTTATTCACGTACTAAATTTGGGGCACTTTAGTTACGTAATCGTGTAACAAAAACATAAAATTCGAGCGGTAATTTGAGACGTAAACAAGGCGATCCGCGCGGATCGTCAAACAGTCTAAGGTTGTCCGATAATAATAAATCCGCGCGGATCGTCAAACAGTCAACAGGTTAAATTAAAAAAAAGTATGTATGCCAATATAGTCAGATTGTTAAAAAAATATTTAAAAAATGTAAACTTGCTGAGTTTCTTGCCTGTGCTTCTTAGTTGAAGGCCGACTTACGAACTGGTGGTACCTTCAGTAGCTTTGACCTTCATAAGTGCCCTACTAGGGCCTACATTGAATAAATGGCTTTGACTTTCGACTATTGTGAGGATTAAGGAGAAATAGGTTAGTAGTTTTTTTTCTGAACCTTGTAATATGTTATTGGACTATTAGTACTAAAACATACCTTTTCTCTTTCCTCCCTCTCTTTTCGCTTCTGTTTCATTCTCTCCTCAAGCAGTGCAAGCTGTGCTTTCTTTTCTTCTTCTGAAAGCGGTTTTTTTTCTTCTGTCGACTCAGAGAAACTGCTGTGATTGGTCTTTGCTGCATGGAACTCCATTTCGTCCTGATTTTTGAATAGTTTCCCACACTCGTCACATTTGAAGGACTTTGCTTCGGCATCTTCTGTAGTAGTCGAAGATGACGTTTCTGCTTGGGGAGGCGGCGGCGCGGTCACAGCCTCAGAATTCGACCCAATAGTCTGCCCAGCGCTCACGTCAGGCTCATCAGCATGGGCTAATAACCACTCCATAGCCGGCTCTACGCCCTTATAATTAGTAAAAGCCAGAGCTTTCTCACTAAAACCGGAAAAATCAACACAAATTACTAACCTATATATTTCCATTGTTACCATTTTAATGTTCTTTTACTTACGCCCGCTCCTTTGAGAAACCCATCTCAATGAGTGTTTGTATTTCTGCCATTATAGATTACTGTATTAGCGTAATTACTTAATTTAAACTGAGTATAATGTAAGGTATCGAACGAAAATAATCAAAATTCATTCCTCATCCAACTTCAACAATCAGCTGTTTTTTAGACTGACAGAAGCAGTGTTGCCGGTAGCCAAACGCGTAAACTTCATAATGTATGTATGTCTTATATTTTGCCAGAGTCGAGGATGTTAAAATTATCCTAAGAACTTTAAAACTCGGATCCTAAGATACCATGCTCGGGTATGATACAAAATGTGTTAAAAAAAAATAAGGAAAAATTATCGTAGCTAGTCAATTTTGTCTGTCTCTGATACTGTATAGTTGCTTTTCCAAACCGTTTGTAAAAATTGTAAATCGCTATCTTACCCTTCTTCAAATTCAATTGTTGCCATATAAAAAAAAATTACCTGTGTTAAGCATGATCTATGGGATATACCATGATCTGTGGGAAAATTTTTGACGCGTCAGCGGCAATTTCAAAACGTTTTTCTGCACTTTCTCAAATAAAATTGTTGAAATCTTATATTGTTCTAAATGGCTACACAAAAGAAATCAAGACGTAAAAGTGTCCAGCATAGTGATCCAGGGAAAATTATGGATCTAGTAATAAGTCTGAACGACGATACCTGTACACTTCTGCAAATTAAAATTAACGCTTACGTGAGCACCATCTTTGTCGTTATTTCAGTCAAATGTTTAAGGCGTTGATACTTACTGGTATATGCACATTGGAACAAAGTCTTCCCTGTGGATTGCTATTTATCACAGCACCGGGTCCGCTAATGAACTAGAACGGCTTGATAAGCAGCTATCATAAAAATATATCTTCACTAGTCACACACACACAGTCTTTTGTGTCCACAAACATGTATGTTTGTAACTGATGATGATAATGATGTTGCTAATACCCATGGAGTCGGGTGAAATATAAAAAATCACTTTTTTACGACATAGTCGGTAAACCAAAGTACGGCCCCCCTGATGGTAAGCAGTTACCGTAGACAGGATGCTCCCAATTCACGGGGCATCACTTACGCCGCACGAGTTACCAAAACAATGAGCTCTGGCGACCTTACAACAAAGGAACAACAAAGTTATTTGGCTGCGGTATTTTGTAAGGTGGAGGTACTTCCCCAGTCGAGCTGCTCTTTTAGCGAATAAACGCTACGCTCTACCTCTCATTTCGCAGTTATGTGATGAATGCGAAGCTGAACTGGTCCTGCAACTAATAGTGAATGTAGAGCGTATGGAAGCAACATTAGAAGCTGTTGGAGGGACAGTTTTACCTCGGAGACGACAAATATGTGTAAGATTTTGTGATCATTTCTCGAAACTTCTTTATATTGTTTGATTGCAATACCGAAATGGTAGGTAGGTTTAGAGACGGCACCAATATAATGAGGAGTTTTCTTATGATACCCCTATGCTCAAAATACCTGTCAAACTGTTGATAATTCGAGCATAGAGGTAACATAAGAAGACTCCTTATTGTGACACGAGAGAAGGTAATTAAATACTTACTTAGTTAATATGAGTAAGTTTCGGTGTGGGGACTACGTAGGCCTGACTACCATGCTGCAGGTACTTTCACTTAGGACAAAAAAATGTGTTGTTCCTATTACCTATTTACGCTGAGCTACTAGTAATGGTAGTTCATAACGATGGAGTGCAGTGATCAAATTTAATTACATTACACCCATACACCCTTTCTTGACAAACCTAATCCCTCTTTACTGCGACGGTTAGACCAAGTCTTATAGAACCCAGGTTTTAAATAGGTATATCCGTCACTTTCTAACGTCATAAAAGAAAAAGAGCCGGTGCTACCTTAAAACTGGGTATATTTTAAGTTCCGTAAAGACATTAGTATATTTTCAGATGACTCCAAAGCTGTGTGACGTTCTCAAATCTCACGTGGAACAAACAGATTTATTATCAAATTTTGGACAAGATTTTCAAAGCATCGTTTGTCCTGTAAGTGCTTAGCCTACTTAGAGTTGATAAATTTCATTTACTACAAAAGCGGTAATAAAGGGTTTATTACCGCTTTCGGCCATATGATCACTTACCACGCACGTTAAGATTGCGGTCCTTAAGAAGCCTATAGACGGTAAAAAAAGGTACTTATGCTATAAAATTGGACGTTCCAGTTTCTGCCCAAGGACAACACCAAGAAGCGTGTGATTATGCATCCAGTGGTAGACAAGCCTTTCGCTGTGATAGTATGCGTGTTCTTATCGAAGATTATGGATGAGCATGTGTCCCTAATCGCGTATGAGTGCTACTTGTAAGTCTATTGGTCAATAAGTATATACAGCCAGTAGAAAACTACATGAGCAGTAGTGTGAGACCAAATATTTGGCCCTTCCGCTCCACCCCCTCTTCAACGCCCCTTTTGGGTGTTAGGATTTTTTTAAAGAGTCGGCAATGCGCGAGTTTTACCCCTGGTACAGAATAGATAATAGTACAAGTCTATATATATCACAAGTAGCATTAAATTTGGGTATCCTGATAGACCAATTTTAGAAAATGTCGCCTCACTCCGAATATTGGTCCTAGCTACGTTTCTGATAGCAAGAGCCTAAAGGCAGGGCGTATGTTTTCTACTCTAGCACCTTACCTACCATAGGCCTTAATATTCTTATTTTTTTCATGTAATATCCGTGACAATTTCTAGGTTCTGTTGGCCCACATTAAAGAAGACTATTGCACTGGAATTCGAACGTTCGTTAAAACAAAAGTGTCAGCAGTTACTACGCGTTGCAAGGAGATTGTTCACACAGGAAAGTTTACAAATTATTTAGTACCTAATCCTGTTTGATATTAGAATCACCTATATAAAGTTTGAAAAAAAAAACACTAAAAGGTAGGTACTTATATTGGTAAGTTGGTTTGGTCGTGGTAGCTCTCAAGTAGGTACGAAAACATTGGGGCGAATGCTCTTTACAAAACGCCTGCAAACTTAACAATAAAGTTATATATCTAGGTTGCATCACTAAAAACCCTACTCCATATAGTGATGGAACAAGCCAAGCTGCTGACTAAAGCAGAGCACTGCTCAGTCATGTTGGTGGATATTGACAGAATGGAGCTTGTCGACACTGGACCTCCAATGAAGGTTATTTTTGAAATCATTTTGCGATTTTAGAGCAGAGGTAAGGCAAGTCATCACCCAGTCCAAACCATTCGGGCGGATTCTCTTTACGAGCGGTAAGCTTCTCGTGAAGATTCGTAAGTTCAGAAGATTCACAAAGTTTACATCTCATCGACGAACATACAAATGTTGTAGTTTCAGTGGTTCGGGATGTGCATATCATTTTTAGCGCACGAATACGCCTGGCTTTTTACTCTGTTTTTCAAAAACCATGTGAATATTTAATCATTAGGTCACGGTGGTTTAATTATTTAAAGGATGATAAAGAGGTTCTGGAGCGTCGGTTCCCATTGGACATTGGCATCGCTGGGCATGTGATCAAAACTGGTTCTCTGGTCAACGCCAAGATTGCTAAAGAACACCCGGAGTATAATGCTGAAATTGATGGATATCCTGATATTGATTGCAGGTAATAGATCAGCCAAATATATTAAAAATATGAAGTTTAATGCTGTTTGATAAGCCATATCAAAAAAGCTGGTCTGACTATAACAGCATTTCTTCCCAGGACACTCCTTTGTTTCCCGATCCGCGAACAAACTGGCATCATTGGTGTTGGACAGTTGATCAATAAAGTCGGTGACCCTTACTTCGACGGTATGGACGAAGAGATGTCTTTAGCGTTCAGTATCTATTGCGGAGTCTGTATCATGCACTCTGTGGTCTACCAGAAGATCCAGGAAGCACATGTGAGGAACATACTAGCCAATGAGCTGGTTATGTACCATATGAAGGTAGGATCTATTTAATACATGACAGTGATAGCTGACTACAAAGTCTTTGTAAGTTTCTGGTCATTATTGACCATTACAGTATTTTCCTCTTCATCTCAATAGTTTCCTATTGTCAGAATTTTGAAGTGAACATACATTTTAGGTGAGTGACATAGAAGTGGCGAAAATTCTAGAATGTTCTGGCTTCCACAATCACCCTCATTTGTCGAGCTTGCATTTCAATCCTAGGGCGTTGCCCCTGCGGGAACTTCCCTGCTATGTTATGAAGATGTTTACTGACCTAAGATTTGATAAAACGTAAGTTCCACGTATATTTTGTCTTTATATTTATTATTCTGTAGTTGATATTACATGCTTAATGCTTAGCTAATGCATACCACTCTTAATATTGCTACAGCCAAATAGCTGCCATAACCTTTTTCATACTAAGTAGCAATAGTAGCTATATTGTTAGCAATTACTGATGCTATGATTATGTAAGCTTGAAAGATTGCAGCTGATGTTATTGAAGACAGATCGGCCGGGCTATTGCGTATCTTTGGTGGTAATCGTAACGAACACCATTAATTATTTCATCCAATGACGCGCACGGGATATGACGCGACGATGACCATTCGCGGGCCCTGATTGGATGAAATTTATTAATGGTGTTCGTTACGATTACCACCAAAGTTACGCGGTAGAGCCCCGGGTATTGCACACATTGTCTACTTAATACAATTTACCAGCAGTAAAGAAAGTAACGTCAAAGCGCATTATAATTTTTTGCCAACAATATCATCAACATAGTTTTTTGGCAACCTTATCACAGGGAACCGTATTAGCAGGCCTGTCTCACTCCCATGTTTAGGTAAGATTTCGCGCTAACAGTCTACCGGAATAACGCTAGTCGGTTGCAACGCGCCCGCACCGAAAGACGCGTATGGGTATAAATACCTACGTACTTATATAAAGTGTTTATTGTTCTTATTTTAACACTATTTTGTGTTGGTTTTCATAGTACTAGATTTTTTGTTGTTGTTTCATTGTATTGTCCTAATGGCCTTTCTGACTTTATTAAGGTCGCGTCGGCAAGATCTAATAGGCTCGTTTTGATAGCATACCAGTGTGTCAAAAAGGGACAAAGATAGTGCGACCTAAGGAGACACCCTAAACTTGTCTAAACGGGCCACTTAGACCTCAATAACTCATGGGAATGATTTTTAACCGACTTCAATAAAAGGAGGAGGTTTCTCAATTCGACCGTAAATATATTTTTTTATGTGTGCTCGCGGATAACTTCGTCGTTTATGAACCGATTTTGATGTTTTTTTTTTTTTAGAAACTGTTCGTAGTTCCAGAATAGAGAGTGAACTCTCTTCAAATGTACAAAAAAAAAAATTTACGTCTTTATAATACTAATATTATTATACACTAATGAATATACATTAGTGTAGATTTTACATCTACCTTTTTAGAATAACTAAGATTTAACAAACCACTATTTCAAAAATCATAGAATAATATTCAGAAAAATTTAACAATTCTAATTGTTATTACGTCCTCAGTATATCCTTTTTTAAATAATTCTTTAACTTTATTATTTTTTATGTTGCGAATTTCGGCTGACGGCCCTGGACTAGGTAGTCGTGCCGTTTCTTGTCCCGTCGTCAGTCATTCCAGATTTTATATAATAACTTTCTGCTCTAATACTAGTTAGCTAGGATATTTTAAATGTCATTATTCACGAAAGGAGAATAGTAATAGGTACATACATAACCGATAAAGAAATATTGAAGATTCATAATACGTTATTAGACAACCCTATCGTAACACGTGCCGCGTCATACAGGATAGAGTTATATGATAGAAAGAGAGGGAAGTTGTAGGTGAATATAATTTTAGCCGCGCAGCGCTGCGCGAGCTGGATTGCGCCTTATTACGTCGTTCCAAGAGTCGCTTTTTATTTAAATGTAGTTTTCGAAGTGGGTTTTCTGTACGTAGTACTATTGAATATTCTGTGGTATTAGGTACTTTCATATCTAGCAGTATTTGTAATGATTACTGTCAATGTCCATTTATCCAATAGGTACAACATAAAGATCCCTAAACTGGCCCGCTTTATCCTCTATGTGAAGAAAGGATATAGGGACGTGCCTTACCACAGCTGGCTACACGCATTCAACGTCGCGCAGTGGGCTTATGCTGCTATTGTCAACTACAAGTTATTGCAGAACGGATATTTTACGTAATTTACTATTTGTTTCAAAGATCACGCATTCGGGACAAACCAGTTAAAAACAGATTTCATACCCTTCTGGTGATTTTAAGCGATTATCAAAAATATCTAAACATAAAAAATAATTGGTAGTGAGAACTTGTTAATTACATATTTGGGGTACGTAAAGGTTTTCATCAAATTTTTATCAATTTGATTGACAGTGAATTGCAGGCGTTTGTGTATTTGATAGCCGGTATGGTACACGATTTGGACCATCGTGGGACGACAAACAGCTTCCAGATTCAAGGACGTAAGATTTCCTTCTTGTATGCAAAAAATACCGAACATGAATTTGGTTATTTAGATGACATCATCATTATTTTCACTAGTCTATACAAGCATACTAACATGCAATCAAAATATTTAATTTTAAGTAATTTGTGGTACTTCACACATACGATGAATTATGTCTTAATTCTAATCTTTCCTGATTAGAAACAACGCTAGCCGCTCTATACTCGAGCGAAGGTAGTGTCATGGAGCGTCATCACCTCGCTCAAGCGATGTGTATAATCAACACGGAGGGATGTGATATTTTAGAGACACTGCCTAGGAAAGACTACGATAGAGCTATCCTGCTTCTGAGGGATTATATTTTGGCCTCAGATTTGGCTAATTATTTCAAGTAAGTACAAGCCGTGCCGTTGCTAGGCAAAGCCATGTGATTGGTTATGTGCAACTCATTAATTCACCGTAGTAAATAAATAATTTTCATAACTCGCATAAATACGGGCATGCTCAAATACGTTTGATGACCTTAATTTCTGCTCCACAGTTAGCGGACGTGTCGAGTGGAATCTAATGTGCTAATACTAGTTTAATCAAACTTTTTAAGTTTGATTAATCTACTCCAACTAAATACAACTAGGTCCATCTAGGTCACTTTTGATAGCCCATATTCATCGATATGCCAAAAAAAGACACCGTCTTATCAAATATGGCTTCATAGATAGGCTTTAGTTAGGCTATACATAAATGCGACAGGCATGGATTTCAATATCCACTTGTAAACGTAGGAAACTGATCATGTTTGAACAGTTTTAATGACAATGGTGCCGATTATGTTGTAAATCGCACTAAACTAATTTAAGTCACATCTCATCTCTTTCTTACGAACATTATTGAAAAAGGATAGAACATATTTTAAGTTGTCAAATTAATCTTTGCCGTCTTATTTTGCGTGTATTTAGGCGTAACCGCGATAGATGGCGACTAAATTTATATTGAAAACAAGCATTGGACTAATTTGACAGGACTAAATTTCTTACATCCTTTTCTTATGTTCTTTGTTAGAAAGAGACATAGTGACATTAAAATTAGTTTAGTTGTGAACAACAGAATCAGGGCCAGTATACATTTAAATCCGAATTGAAATGTTTGTAGAAATTTGAATGAATCCAGGAGTATAGCGTTGGACTATCAGAAGGGTAACCGCGTCCACGTGGCCACTTTGCAGGCGCTCCTCATGAACGCGGCCGACTTGAGTGACCAGCTCAAGGACTGGAACAGTGTCAAGAAGACGGCTGTTAGTTGACGTTGCATCTTATCGATCATCTTGGTACTATTTTTAGAGTTCAAATTGGCTAGAAAATATGATAATGGATTTGGGGGTCTTTATTATAATTTGCTTTAGTGAACCCATCATCATCATCTGCCTGCCCTATTCCCAAACATTTGGAGTCAGCACAATATGTACGCTTCTTCGATTCGTCTTTTCTATCCGTCATACCAGCATTCACTCCTTTCTTACCCATATCATCTTTCACACAATCCATCAATCTCTTTTTCTGTCTTCTTCTTTCTGTATATTCATCTACGTCATCTGCATCATATTCAGTCTAGACCATAGATTTCTTCTTCGAGTTGAGTACGCCAAACATCTATGATAAAAAAACTAGCTTTACTCCGCGGTTTCACCTGCCTACTCAAGATCCAAATCCGCTCCGATTTGAATTTAATATTTAATCATATTAGTAAGATACTTGAACTTTAAACTTGAATCGCTTCAGTAATTAACTCATAATATAGTTGTTTATCATTCTCACTCGTCTGCCCTAGGCTTCAGTACTAACAGAGTTCTTCAAGCAAGGCGAAATGGAGAAGAACCGCGGAGACCTGCCGCCCAGCATTATGGACCGCGACAAGTGCTTCGTGCCCGATCTTGAGATACAG
Source organism: Polyploca ridens (assembly GCA_951394255.1). NCBI lineage: Eukaryota > Metazoa > Arthropoda > Insecta > Lepidoptera > Drepanidae > Polyploca > Polyploca ridens. The sequence continues at coordinate 15,277,076 of OX596251.1, forward strand.
TTCCTTCAGACCACTTGTATACCGCTTTTTGAGTAAGTCTTCAATTCCTCTCAGAACCAATAAAACTGCTGGTTTGATTTGGTGGAGTAATACGCTCGCTTCAAGTGTCTCACAAACTATTGCATTTTTGTATGAGAACTTGTACTTGAGAACGTTACACTCAGATTTATTTTCAGTACACTGGGAAAAATATTACCAAAAGCGGCAATGTGTGTAAAAATAATAGAGAACCATATCGAGAGGTGGGAGGCTTCTCGGCCAGTTTTTGCGGAGGTACGTTCTAGCTTCCGTATTCTCGGTGCAAATTATTATATTTTTAAAAACTCTTATTATACTATTCTATGAGACTATCGATACAGGTTTGTTTTTGGTATTATATTCATATAGAAAACATTTTATTTCATGAATACAGAAACATTTGTTAGAAAAACGCCATTATTTTCGCCAAATGTCTCTTCGATATCGACAAAATTGGGGGCCTGATATGTATTCGAAATCAAGGACCTAACAAATTACGAGTCCATAATTTTCCAGGTGCCAGTAACTGCAGGTCTGTCTGTCCTGTTAAGTCCAGAGCTGGACAACCTTATTGAAATTAATTTGAAGGAGAAGGAGAGACTCCAGCGTTTGGAAGAGGAAGAGGCGACGGGGGCCATACAGGACGCCATCACAGTCTAGTTTTGGGTTCTCCACAAAGATTATTCCAAATAATATATTAATTATATTATATTTTGAATCATAGTGAATATTATGAAAATTATATTCGTGTTCCATCTTTGAACATGTATTTTGCATTTGTATTTTCATTTCTAGAAATATTAAAAAGGAAACAAATATTAAAATGGTTAATTTTATTTCGCTAATAAATTAATAATGACTATAAACGTAACTTTGTATTTAAACAATATTAATAACTATTTTACAGTTTCATACGAACTAATATCTACGGTATATATGTGCAATTTATATATGTACTTGCAAGGTACCTTTGATGAGACAGTTGAAAAACGATACTGGGTGTAACGGAAAGGTATATATATACATCCGAAAGGGGTGAAAACTACATCAGGTACTGACGCTCTATAAAATTTTCAGCTCAAAAGAAATTACTCAAAATCTCATACCAAATTTTTGCTTTAAAGTTTATTAAATTAACAAGTTTTTGTTAAAAATTTCATTTTTAAAACAAGCTTTTTATAGTGCTCATCAAACGAGCCCAAACTCGATGGGGTTATGTGGTTTTATTACGGAGTTCCTATGGCCACCTTCCAGCTCCATCATCATATCAGCTCCGCGATTTGCATATTCGTGCAAAATTTCAGCTCAATCGGAAACCGGAAAGTGGGTCAAATTTAACATGCAAAATTCCATTACAGACAACGGGACAGGTGAAAGTAAATAAAAGCTTGTAAAAATCATACATAACCAACATGTCACCGCTCAATGGCGGTTATTATCATTTTGCGTCCACTAGCTAATATTAATATAAAATTTTCTCTTCCGCAATCTGTGCGCCTAGTACCATAAAAGTGGATAACTGTAACGGAAAAGGTATATCCCTTTTCCGTTACACCCAGTATAGGCGTACTACTTCTAAAGTACGGTCCATACATCAACATTCTTAGTTCTTAATCTGTATTCTAAAAATTCGAGATTAAGGGTAGTATGTAGGCTAGATCGCGCGCCAAAACTAGCATTCATTTGTTACTTTGCAGTTGTGTTACAGGCACGCACACATTAATCAGCACCTAACTTGACGTTGCGTCAAATTAGGTGCGTACTGCAAAACGTGGTACCAACCGATAAAATGCTAATATTATTAAGTAATATTATATTTAATTTTCTATTTAAATACCTTTTCTTGTGGCTTATTTAAATAGGCACAACTAAAGTTTGCATAATTATTAAGAGGCATGGATTCACTACTTATAAGCAAAGGAAATTCAGTGCGATGCATTATAATAGTACTTTGTAGGTACTTAGGTTAACATTTTTTGAAGAGGTAGGTACTAATCCATAGTAACTCTGTTTGTTTAATCCCTTGACTTGTAGTTAAAAAATAACAATTGATTTCTATTGTTTTTCTCACCCGAGCGGATCATCAAACAGTCATAATTAATAACTAATAATTAAATTAAATAAACATCCTGGGATATTCCTCACACACGGTCATCTGATCCCAAACTAAGCAGAGCTTGTACTATGGAGACCTTTTTGTTTGTAAATACATACTTAATATACATATTTACACCTAGACTCAGGACATACAGACATGTTCATGCACACAAATGCATGTCCAGGGTGGGAATTGAACCCACGGACTGCTATACTATAGGTGGAACCTTAACCCGTTGGTTCTCGCGAGGGATGCGCGTCCTATTATAACAATTGATGTCATTGTTACATTTTTAACCGCGAGCCAAGCGATTAAATTAGTCCACAATATGAGCCCTGCAAGTGCAATAAAAACTTAAAAAAGTTTAAAAATACTAACTATAAACATGATTCATTCATTCTTGGGTCAGTAGTTTACACCTAGACGCGACACGACGCGGCAGGTTTAAGAAAGCAAAGAATATAGGACTTTATTTAATACACAAAACGGTGCACATTTCAATTAAAGAATTCGTGACAATTAACTCGCGCCTCGTTCTCGTCAGTTGGCGTCGCGAGGCGTATCTAAATTATCTCCCTTATATGTGTACCTTTTTTTTACTAAATAAAGTTCTATATTCTATTCTTGTTTAAAAAAGTGCGCGCCGCGTCGCGTCACGGTTTGAACTGACTATTATGATTCAAACGTGTTTTGCACCACCGCGGCACCGGGTAGGATTGTCTTTCATTGTTGAGGTGTCTATCTGCCACGTATTAAAATAATAAATAATACTTAGAGTGAGTTTACCGGTTACTATAGAAATATAATTAAATGTGAGTAAGATTGTAAATTTCACATGCCATGTGATTGTTATCTATTACATTGAAGCATAACAGTAATATCCCTAATTATTTCCCCATACTTATTAGTATATGCGAAGGCAGGCCATTTAACGTGAGCCGTAGCATTTATCCTGCTATGGCCAATTCAGTACTGCATATTTCATAATTAGCTAACGAACATTTGTTAAATTTGATATAGCGGCGATTTATAGGGAGTTCTGAGAGCACCCCCGCAACCCAGAATACCACTACTCGTTCGATGATTTTTTAGTATTGCATGTGCAATTATTCCGCAGGGCTTCTTGCTGAAACATATATGTATATTAGCTCTGGAAAAAATGTTGTGTATTATGCACCGGTGCTGAGATATCGATTTTTTAAAAATGGATAATGCTCACTATGACTTTTAGACGTAGTAGAGAGAAATTGGTGTGACGATGAGATATAAAAAATTTAACATTATAGTGAGCGTTATAAGAATACTAAAATTGTAAAGATTTCCAAAGGGGCTTATCAAGTTATGCTCAATAAAATAAAATCTACAAAGAAAATATCTAGTAACAATGATATTTTTATAGTAAAAGAATATATATAAGAACAGTATATTGTTTACAAATGGACGTATCCATCTATATAATTGTATTCTACTAGCTAGTAGGTATATATATATACAGCGTCCCAAACATTCACTCGGTTCGAATGAACTGAACTGCGTTCAGTTCACCTTACTTTAGTGTGCCTTCGACATTCATGCAGTATGGGTGAGTACCACAGAGATCACAGCGGCGTTAATAATACAAGAAATCGAATCAAACCTGAGAAGTAAACCTGGACGTAAATAACAATTTAGTAGTCAAATAAATAAACTTATTTGTTGTTCAAGTGTAATAATATCACAATAGAAAAAATATTTCTTCATTTAAATGCCACGACTGCGGTGTAATTTCTATAGGAACGACACGTTGCATAAACCCGCAGGTGCTATGAAATTCATGGGCGCTTAATAAGAGCGAGAAAACTATAATCTAGCCTCGCCCCCGCTGTCATCAAGCTCGACGAATTTTTTGTTCGGAACGCGAAATCTAATAAAATACATATATTCTTTCGATGTCCGTCTCCTAACCTTCTTTTCACATCAAAATCAAAGTCATTTATTCAGTTTAGGCCCTAGTAAGGCACTTATGAACGTTAAATTGGTACATACAGTTGAATTTACCACCGGTTCGGAATACACTTAAACTGAGAAGACTCCTGCAAGAAACTCAGCAAGGTTTTTTTTTTGTGGGAGATCTTTTTATATTACAGCTTTTTTTTCAAATATTAATACAATATATATATTATCATTATGCTTATTCGTACAATTGTCACTTAGCCAGGGGGATGCAAGTGCAGAGAGAAACTACTACAACCATATATTATTGTCTTCCACGTAATGAGCCACCTTATTGGCACCTGGCTTTGTCAATTAACCTCTGCTTTATGAAATCTTTGAATTTATTATAAGACATTTTAGTTACTTCGAGTGGGATTTTATTATAGAATCGAACGCAATTTCCGAGAAAAGACTTATTAGCTTTAGATAACCTGAATCTAGGTGTCACAATTTTATCTTTATTTCTTGTATTGAAGTTATGGCGGCTACTATTAATTTCAAATAAATTTAAGTTTTTACGGACAAACATAATATTTTCACAAATGTACTGTGACGGTAACGTTAAATTTTTTAATTCCTTGAATCGACTTCGCAGTGATTCGCGAGGACCCAAGCAATAGATTGCGCGAATTGCACTTTTCTGCAGAATAAATATAGTTTCAAAGTCTGCAGCTGAGCCCCACAGCAGAAGACTGTAGGACATTAAACTATGGAAATAAGCAAAGTAAACCAACCTGGCTGTAGCCACATCTGTTATTTGTATAATATTTCTAACTGCGAAGGCGGCGGAACTCAGTTTACTAGCTAATCTTTCTATATGAGGACCCCATTGTATTTTACTATCTAATGTTATGCCGAGAAAAACTGCCTTATCCACTAGTGCAAGTCTTTTACCATCAACAAAGATATGAGTGTCTCTCTTAACAAAATTAGGGAGAGAAAACCTTATATATTTTACAGGAATTAAGCATAAGATTATTGGCGGCAAACCATTTAGAACAGCTGATAAGGTGTCATTGAGCTGCGTAAGGTCTGTATGTTTTCTATTAACCTTAAAAATTAGAGAGGTGTCATCAGCAAATAAAACTATATCCGATAATTCATTTACCATATACGGCAGATCATTAATATATGCCAGAAACAAAAAAGGGCCTAAAATTGATCCTTGCGGTACGCCCGTTTTCACTAAAGACCCTGAGGACGTACATCGACGATTCATTAAGAAGCCGCGCGATTAAAAAAAAACTTATTTATGATTTTATGAATTGTGGCTGAGAGGGAGAACAAGAAAAATATTTAGGCATACGGGACTTTTTCAAAAAGACTGGGCGTATCAACAAATCATGAAATTGATACAAATGACCATAAAAAAAATGATCAAAATGTCCATGGTGTATTTCATAACTCTAATAATGTAAAAAATAAAAATGCACTTATCATGTTCTGTTTGACAAGCGCATGTATACAGATATGTGGATGACGTAATTTCCGGTGTCAATAAAAAGCGACGTGGTGTCACCTTGGGGTACTGGGGGGAACTGACTGCTTTCGCGATTGCGTCTTGTATATAAAGCTTCACTTGACATTTCATAGAAAAATGTATGGACAAATGGCGGCGCAAAATTGATGCTTATAAATGAATAAATTACATTATTCTCGTACAAAAAAATGAAAATGTGGCCCCACGGATCTGTTGTACATATATTTGTGATTCGATGTTATATATAATTTTTACAAAATGGATTCTAATTTTGATGGTATCACTAAAGAGGCAACCCTCGATTTTTGTGATTTTGGTAATATTTGTAATGTTTTTGCTAGTTATAGAAGCAAAATAAAAAAAAAGAGCCAACACGGATCTATGAATTGGTGTCTTGATTTTATGTTTATGTTCATATAATACTATTTCTTTCATGTTTTCATTCATAAACCACTAAAATAGCGAACCCTGTTTATGACGTTTAGCTTACATACCGCCCTTAAACAATTGATTTCGGAACCTGCACCAATGATATTAGGTTTATTTAACATTAGCACGATCTATTCTTGAGACTTGATGTCATTCTATAATAAAGGCCTTTCACATTAAAAGGTTCTTATATTAATTTTACTACTAAATAGGCCTACCGACTCTCTAATATAAAACATCTTTAGATTTAGTTGTTGATTTTTATGCTTAAATTTTAAGTAACACATTTCAAACTAAATGCTTTAATAAGTAACAGATCTCATTTGACCATTTTCATCTTATAATCATAAAATTAATTCTTTATCACAGCGCGGAATGATTTTTCACTTTGCATCTTTGGCACAAAAAAAATTAAATGAAAGTATTTAAATTAAAGTCGAATTATTATGTAATTATTAGGAAATGATAGTTAAGTAAATGCCAAAATTTTATTTAAAATAGTTTTAAAAATCTACCCCCTTACTCATAAAACGTTATTTAACTAATAAGCTGATTAAGTGGTCACCCAAATAACGTCAAATTGTTTGACAACGACAGCAAAGTGATGTTATTTATTTGACCATTTATTCAGTAGATTTAGTTAAATAGCGTTTATAAGTAAGGCCGCTAGTATTTAAGTCTTAAAAACAAATTGTGTAATCTTAAAGTTAGCTTTAAGCTAGAGTTGGTATAGGTAGTAAAATAATGAGTTACCTATAAAAATAGCCAAATTAATACGATACAAGCAGATAGGTAAATTGAAGTCTCAGGGCTTGTTTAACAAGCAGACTTTAAGCCTATTTATAAATAAAGTATTTCATAGATAAGTAACATCAAATGACTTTACATAGATATAAGTATTCGAACTCAAGGTGTATATCACAAAATGTAGTGATTGTGTGAGTTTTTTTGATCAAATTAATACAATCTACTGTAGCAAACCATTTTCCTTGGGTAGTAGGAGTTCTTCAATGAATTCCTGTACCATTTCTTTGAGTTTCAGTTTCATTGCTTGTTGTTCACTACAAAGAGAAAATAAATTTGAATAAAATAAATTATCTGTACATACTTGGGTCGAACAACTTTTCTTGTACCTCGTTGCCATGGTTACGTTCCCCGTTGTCCCTTGGACAACTCTTTGAAACCATGATTTTCTATACGTTTTATATGGTTACAATTCACCAAACGTACATTTTTCGCGTAGTTAAAAGCCAATTAATGTATGGACTATCCCCTAAGCACATTAGTAACATATACTATAACATAATCAACAGTTTTTTTAAGAAACTCGGTCGCTGTTGTCTCTTGGACAACGGGACAGAATAACGAAAAAGTTGATCGACCCACTTAACATTATAAAACTGAAGAGATTTTATATCTACACGGGACCGTTACCATCTCGCCACTCGTGTAGTATAGTGTAGTACAGTACAGTACTGACCTGTGATCATGTGCGGGACAAACGAGCTCCGTGTAGTACTTGAGCTTTGGCTCGGTGCCGCTGGTGCGCACGGTCACGCTCAGCCCGTTGTGGCACCGGAACATTACCATCTCGCCACTTGTGTAGTCCTGGTCCAAACCAGTGCCTAACACGTCTGAAAAAATGGGTTTGATCTTTATTTTATAGAATCCAAGAATATTATGTTCGGCATGTTCGTGAATAAAGTGCAAACACACTCCCTTGTGTGTATTATTATTATTAGATGGAACTTACTCAAATGTCCTCCCTCTCCGTTTCCGTTGATTTGTTCAGGTATTCTGACACCGGTTGTATAATCATTCACGTACACTATCTCGCATGACCCCACTTTTTTCGGATACTGAAATAAACGCGAACACAAATTATATGTATAATTGGATCAATCAACTTTTTCTTGTGTGTTTTACTGTCCCGTTGTCCAAATGACAACAGCGACCGAGTTTCTTAAAAAAAAACTGTTATTATATATTCTACTAATGTGCTTAGGAGATAGAACTACGAGAAAAATGTACGTTTGGTGAAATGTTACCATAGAAAACATATAGAAAATCATGGTTTCAAAGAGTTGTCCAAGGGACAACGGGGATCGTAACCATGGCAACGAGGTACAAGAAAAAGTTGATTATTCCATTTTCAGTTTGACGGCCTTTAAAACGATGTTAAATACACACTCATTATTTTTCGCATGTTTTGATTAGATACACAGTTGAGGCAAGCGACTTTTCATACATATTTGAATGCAGTTGAGCACTTTTTGGCGGGAACTTGCAAAAGGACGTTGCCTTTTTCATTTTATTTTTGTATTCTGAGTTTTAATGCATATTCCCAGTGGTGTTTTATCGAACAAAGTTCAAACCATGTGCACTAGTGAAGTGAAATTAATTACGTGTGTAAATCAGTGAAAAGTTTTATTGCAGTCGATTACAATTAAATACATTAAAAGACTCATGGCGAGATTTGTACAAAAAAATAAAGATCTTTAGAGACGTTGGAATTACGATATAATTGATCCTTGGTGCCTAAGGAACAAATTGAGCCATTTAAAATATTTTTAGAACCCCGGGATAAAAATGCGAATTTCTATGGCATGCCGGCGAATCGCGACTATTCGCGACCATAACCGTTATGTTGTTGTTATGTTTTGCGGGGTTTATAAAATGTTTCAAGTATATTAACATGTTTCTGGTAGTGTAATCTCAACATTGGAAGTGATTCAAAACTCTCTAAAATGTTTTATTTTTTTGTACAAATCAATGTATGGAGCTCGCCATGATTCTTTTACTAAAACTACTTTTATGGACGGTGGGTGACAGACAGTATAGATTATAAAGTGATTTATTGTAACTTATAAATCGGCACTGGCAAAAATAAGTCGCAATAAAAAGGATTTAGTTGCCAAACTTAAGACTAAGAAGAATATAGATTAACTTTTTTTTACAAAGAAACTAGCTGGCTTACCGGGATAAAAAGTCGCGATAAGTGAGCCGAGAGTGTAATGCACACGCGTGTCATACGACGTTTTTTAATACACTTGCGAGGAAAAAACAGATTTGTATTTATGAAGTAGATTTTTTGATAATCATCAACCATACAATGAGAACCTTAACAAATATGTCAAACTGTTTTACCCGTTTAAATTAAGAATGCTTCGTCTATACACATATCACTTGCAGTGATGTACAAACTTAACATAATCGGGATTATACGTCATAAAACTGTGCGGCAATGTCAAAGTCAAAGCCATTTATTCAATTTAGGCCCTGGTAGGGCACTTATGAAGGTCAAAGCTACTGAAGTTACCACCAGTTCGTAAGTCAGCCTTCAACTGAGAAGACCAGGCGAGAAACTCAGCAATGTAAAGTAAAAAGCAAGACAAGTTCGGCGAGCAAGCTCTCAACCGGTTAAGAGTGCGTACCAAGCCAGAAAAATATGGCAATGTCAGATGAAACAAACTTATGTCTAATCTTCGCGTGCAGATGAGACGGAGATAGCGTGTTCCGCGGAACAAAAATGAACTAAGCGCTTTTTATCTAAATAACTGGTAAAGTATAGAATATTTTAAAAAATCGTTAGTAGCAGCCCTAGGTCATATGTTAGTGATATTATTTATCGAATTTTTGTCTTAATTAGATACACCATGAACGAATAAAACCGAAAATTCGTTATTATTAGAGGTAGCTTTGTGATTTTTTTCTATCGAGGAAATTTCATTCCATTATGTTTTTGTTCAGGCAGAACCCTCGCGTATATAATGAAAATACCCATATAAAAATATTTTTTCATTTAAATACTATTTACTTGGTTAAATTTCAATTCTAAGATTGTTATTTTGCTTTATACGCAGTCTTAACAAGTTCGGCGAGCAAGCTCTCAACCGGTTAAAAGTCATTTTACGAGCAAATGTGTTGAAATAGCAGCTTATTGAACTTGTCTATGGTTATACGTACCGTTCCAGGTTCATGATAGTTCCTAATCCTCCTGAATATCTTCTGTATGGTCGCTGCATCATGACAGATGTAGTACGAGTTGTGTGTCACGTGGTACCCATACTCGGAGTACAGAGCCTGCAGCTGTTTCACTAGGGATGACCCTTTTGAGTACAAGTGGGACGCTAGGGTTGCCACCTGAAATAATACATTTGAAACATTGAAGTAGAGTAAAACCAAACTATACAAACACGCTTTAAAAAGCACTGCACTAAAAAGTGTTATATAATAATTAACCTATATCCTCTGTCTATTCCGTAAGGGCCTTATTGTAAGCGATTTTTCAAATTAAGTCTTATATTTTAATAAAAAAGCGTGGGCAGGGCTTTTAAAGCGTGTTTTTTAGTTTTCTATAATTATTTATTAGTTTTTGGAAGTACTAATTAATTATGCATTAAAAATATTTTATTTATATTATTCTTAACAGGAAAACTTCAATTGCTTGTATCTTCGAAACGTGATACTTTACGAGGTTTTGTCACAGAATATTTCTTGATTGTATTGATTTCAGCTATCGATTTTAATACAAGTAGATCGTGGACGTCAATATAAAAAAAAAAAAAAAAACAAAATGGCGGTAAGATAGAAATGCCAGACTCCATACTAAAATCTTCCAACTCCTTTAATATGGGACAAAATAAGAAAGCGCAAAAAAACCCATTCATTTTGATTGAGTAAATTCCATATTTTGTATGGAATAGCAGTTACAGATTTGATCCCATGTTAAAAGTTTTATACTTTTAACGCAAAAAAGTTGTTAGTAATAAAAGAGTCCAGTTCTAAATGTTCCACTTTTGGTGTGGCGAGTGTCTATAGGCTACGGTAACCGCTTACCATCAAGCCGTATGCTTGTTTTGCTATTGTAGTGGAATAAAATAAACTGACATGCACAGCAGCAGATACTCCGTCCTTGTCTGGCACCCGGTGGTCGCACATGTACCCGATCGCTTCCTCGAACGCGAACAGCGGGACCTTGCCCTGCTGGGCCAGCAGCAGCGATGTGTTACCTGATGTCAATATAAACATCTTATTTTACTATTTTATTAATCGTCGTATATAAAAAACAAAAAAGAAAATTCCAGGCACTTCAAAAATTATTTTCGATTTCAATGTTGACACCTGTTGAGTGGCTGACGGCAAAAGAATTCTCACGTCAAAGTTTATAAGGACGTACCACAGATATACATCTAAATAGATAACGCGAGTGTATGTACTTCGCGTGTCATAATCTGTGCAAAAATAGGGCATAATGTTCTTCTTTTGAAACTGTTTCGCGCGGACAGGGAACTCGCATAAGGCTGCATGTCCACCAGAGATATGTAGCGAGGGATGTGTTTAGCTGACAAATAGGATAGCTTCATTTTCACGTTAAAATCGAATGCCAGCCTGGTTAAATCAATCTTGTGACATTATGGTAGGTACAAAAAAGTTACACGTTTGATTTTCATACGGATGAGGGGACTTGCGTTATCTATTTAGATTGATGTCTGTGGTACGTACCAAGAATCTTATGTTAAAAGTATAAGCTTCTTGGTAAGTACGAAAATCCTACTACTGAATAAAATAGGTTGGTACGTAGATTGAATTATAGGTTCACTAGATAACAAACTTTTCGATACTTGTGCCGCGTCTGAAAGAGATAAATGTATGTAATAGAAAGAGAGGAGATGACAGGAATGTTTTCGTACCTAAGCACAGTTTTTATTAACTGTACGTAAAACGGTCATTGCCAAAAGTAGATTGGCATGTTAGTACCCTTTCAAAATAATCTATTTATAATCTCTTGACAGTTTATATGAAATCTTATAACTACATAATGTGACACGGTACTTAAGTGATCAGCTGTTTCGACGATTTATATTTCTTACTAGCTGTCCCGCGCGGTTTCACCCGCATTCCCGAGGGATTGTATGTTTTCCAGGGATAAAAAGTATCCTATGTGTAAACCCAGAACATATTCTATCTGTCTGCCAAATTTCATCCAAATCCGTTCAGTAGTTTTTGCGTGAAAGAGTAACAAACATGCATACATGCAACTTTCACGTTTATAATATTAGTAAGATTCTGTGCCCATTAACAACTATCCCCCTTACTCATAAAACGTTATTTAACTAATAAGCTGATTAAGTGGTCACCTAAATAACGTCAAATTGTTTGACAATGACAGCAAGGTGACGTTATTTATTTGACCATTTATTCAGTAGATTTAGTTAAATAGCGTTTATGAGTAGGGCCGTATATTTCTAACTTGAGTAACTCACCCATCCACTTAAACCCTGTGAGTGTTTCCACAAACTGCCCCCTGCCTTTGACCACAGCCCTCAACATCTTGGAACTAACAACACTAGCCAGCACGTACACTTCCACCTCAGGGCCAGCACTGGCCGAGTGACTCTTGTAGTACTGCTCCAGGATCCACCATCCTAGGAGGGCACCCATCTCATTACCGCTGAACACCTTCCATTCACCTAAGCTGGAAGGTTTATAACTGGACGGTTTATAACCGGAAGATTTATAACTGGACGGTTTATAACCGGACAGCTTATTACTGGAAGGTTTATAACCGGTCGGTTTAAAACCGGGCAGCTTGTAACTGGAAGGTTTATAACCGGACGGTTTATAACCGGAAGGTTTATAATCTGACAATTTATTACCGGTTGGTTTATAAGCGGTAGGTTATTAAGGCTCTTAATAAAGAAAAGCTTTGTAGTCGACAGATATCTATAAGGGTGAAGGTAAGGATTCAAAAGTAAGCTCAAACATGTGACTGTGGGTTCGAATGGATAAGTTGAAAATCTGTCGCCAAAAACCTACAAGTGTTTCGGCAGCTTGACTTGTTAGACAGTTCCTCATCAGCTTTGTTTACTCTTCGGTCACATCAACACTTACCATTTTGCGATGTGGCTACGGTGTGGTCGGTATCACACACGCGGTCGATAGTGACGACAAAATATGATCCGTGTGAATTCAACTATTAATTTTCATACAAATTAGCGCGCGCCTGCCCACGTGGTGTGGTTGTGGTACGTGTAAATAGAGCCTTAGTGTATCTGATAGATGTCGCTACAAGCCTATACAAAGAGGAAAAAAAACTTACGTCTCATCAAACTCAGCCACGGCCAGCCGGTCAGCATCAGGATCGTTGACCAGCACTAGCTTTACGCCCTTCTCTCTGGCCAGCTGTTGACTGAGCTGGAGGCACTCCCGCTCCTCAGGGTTGGGGAACTTGACCGTGGGGAACTCAGGATCCGGGTCCATCTGCTCTTTCACTGGTATTGGGGCCTGGAGTGACGAGTTTATATTGATGAATTACTAATTATCATTACTAGTTAGGTTTCATGTTTTGCAGACATAAAAATTATCCTATGTGTTAATCCTGAACATTTTCTAATATCCCCAATAGCTCGTAGAATATTATTTCAGATATTCAATTATGGATTACTAGTTAATGCCTTCACCTTCCCCGTTCTGCGCACAATAACTTACCAAAAATAACCCTTTAAAAACATCTGTGCTTGTCGAGCCGAAATGACAGTTCAAAATATCAAAGTAAGGCTAGTTCAAATGGGATTTCATATGAAAGTGCCTCTATTTGTACATTCAAAAGCAAGAACCATAGAGTGTGATAACTAATAATATTCTATCTCTATGGAAAAAGCTATAAAACTCACTATACCTTCAAATTAGCCGCCTCAAAAGCCTTCACGACATATTGGTACCCAACGCCGTGCATAGCGCTGTAGACGACATCGATACCAGCTGAGGAGTTCTCCTTCAGCGCGTCAGGGTGTATACTGTCGCGGATGTACGCCATGTACTTTTCAGTCACTTTTTGTTCACAATCTGTGACTAGAGGGTGGGCTCGGATGTCTGATATGTTCCAGTGGTCTTCTGGTATGCTGGAAGTGGATGTGAAGTTCTATAGAATTCTTCAATTTGATGCCTATTTCTAAGTCGCATTACTGTTTATACTGTAAAAATCTATTAGCCAAGGGCCTTATTCCTCTTATTATCCTTATTATTCTTAGTTTCGTATAAAGAAAATGTTGCTAGATATTGTTAGATCTAATCATTTTGAATAATTATTGTTATGACACGAGAGATATAGTTATTATGTGACCAGTTAAAAGGTTTTAAAAATTGCTAATTTTCATACTTTCGGAGTGCTCTGAAAGTGATAAACAAAATATTGCTAGATATTGTTGCAACTGGTTATTATGAACAATTTAATAAATGAAACCCAGATGTCTACACATCAAGCCATCAAATCTAGATCTTTACATACAGAACTCCTTATAGAGGCGCTGTGCTGAGAGTATAGTACACTGGACCAGCGGTGTAGTACTAAAAGACACTGCTTGGTCCCTTTTGCTGCGGGCTCAATTACTCCTCTCAACAAATCTTCAATCCACTTTTCAAGAAGATTGTAAAGAGGACCGGCATGCGACACCCCTGATAATGCAAGTATCTATAGCCCATGGCAACCGCTTACCATCAAACGTATGCTCGTTTGCTACAGTATAAGGCACGAGTCGTGAGCACTGATAGGCAGTAGTGGGGGCAAGCTCGCGCATGTACACTTTTGGCCAAATTACAGTAGCCAAATGACACGCAAGAATCCAATAGACGACGGGCATCGACTGACGAACCAATCGTGTGCAGCTCGGCGCTCCCCCCTTCTTCATTCCGCCAAACAGGCCGAAAACTACTGCGCAGATGTCAATTTTTGCTCACGACTCATGCCGGTTACTGTACCTAGGTACGTTGTATAAAAAAAAAAGATAAGAATGACTACTTACTCCAAACACTGCTTTATCTCATCCAGTATATTATCATCATGCGGCGTTATGATCTGCGACCCATTACCCCAGTACACCTTATACCCGTTATCATCTTTGGGGTTATGTGACGCCGTGACCATGACTCCTGCGGCTGCACCATACAGTATGGTGCCAAAAGACACGAGCGGCGTGGGGCATACAGATGTGAAGATATGAACTGGTATCGATGCGGATACGAAGACCTTGGCTGTCAGTTCAGCGAACCTGTTGAATGGAGTGTTTTGATAAACGATATGACGAAATGTTTAACAGAGACATAAGTGCAAGTAGATACCGATAAAATTATCGTCAGTTGTATTTATTTAACGGACTCGCGTCCCAGTGTCTCTACCGTGTTTCTTTAGTGGTAATCGTAACGAACACCATTAATGAATTTCAACCAATCAGGGCCCACGAATGGTCATCTTCTTCAGGTCAGGTCAGGCTTCATTAGATGAAATCATTAATGGTGTTCGTTACGATTACCACCAAAGATACGTAATAGCCCGGCTGGTTAATGCCTCAACCTTCCTTCGTTCCTTGAAACGTCTCGCGGCGGGTCAGACCGGCTGTTTTGGCATGGCTTGGCGATCCCCTATCTCTCATCGCGTTGAGCTCCTTCCTATAACGTATGCAGTTTCTGCGTGTTTCACATCTGTCAAGTGTCAAGTTTATTTTCATCTCAGTATCATGTAGTTGATAATACACGATACATAATTAAACATGTTGCATGGATCAAGGTTAAATGAGCCTTGATCAAATATTGGTGCCGATTCTGTTGTAAATCGCACTAAACTAATTTTAGTCACATCTCATCTCCTTCTAAGATTATTGAAAAAGGATAGAACATATTTAAAGCTGTCAAATTAGTCATTTGCGGGTATTTAGACGTAGCCGCGATAGAAAGCGACTAAATTTATATTGAAAACAAGTATTGGACTACCTAATTTGACAGGACTAAATTTGGACTAGATTGGGACATTCCTCAGACACGGTCATCTGATCCCAAACTAAGCAGAGCTTGTACTATGGAAACCAGATAACTGATATAATACATATACTACTTTTTGTTTGTAAATACATACTTAATATAAATAATTACACCCAGACTCAGGACATACAGATATGTTCATGCACACAAATGCATGCCCTGTGTGGGAATCGAATCCACGACCTGCGGCGCGTAAGGTGAATCTTAACCATATGCGCCAACTGGCCCGTCATCAACATCCTTCTTATGTTCTTTGTTAGAAAGAAACGTACCAGACTGAGAACAGAAATAGAATTGTATTCATTTGTCACAATTATGCGTAATGGGTTTATAAAGAGGTGTTAAATAGAATAAAGTGGATCAGCATAATATACCGCTCAAAACGGCGTACAAATATTAAAAATAAAATACAAATATAAAAACAATTATTGAAATTATTAAACACTAAATTAGTTTAGTTGTAAACAACAGAATCAGCAACATTGGCTCCCACTGCCAACATTACCTGGCAGAATAAACCACCAAGGTCAATGATCAGTCCTTAATCCAATCACCTCAGTGAATAATTCAATGAGTTGCATTAAAGTGGTCTGGAACAATCTCGAAGCATCAAGATCAATTATGGTTCGTTGATTGAGCAGCAAGTCAGCTGTAGCCGGCTGTCAAAGTAATTGATTACGGCATTGTCTCGATTACAATTAACAATTTAGAACACGAGGTACTGTTGCGACTTGAGATGATAATCAAATTCTCTGGTTCTTTTCTGCGTGCAAATAGGGAGGGAATGAGACCACAGTATGTAAGGGAAGCAGAATCAAACCGCCAAAAAAAGGAGATTTTATACAAATGTCAAATCATTTATTGGCAGTATGAACGCAGATTTTATTCAGCTCAGTATGATATCAACTACTCATGAAAAAAGTTTCAGCCGGCGTGCTATGACTTCTTTTTTTATCACTTCCGTAACACCACACCACCGCTACTTGAGCTGCTGACGGTCGGTTCACTTATTAGTCATACTATGACTTTTGTATTTGCAATGCTACCTCCCGGACTATGTTCGGTGGCTCGCTGCACCAGGTTCGGTCGTCTGGTAATGCTATTATATTTTTGTAGTGTAGTTTATACATAGAGCTAATTATAATGTAGCTATGTATTTTTATACTGGTCTACATGCTCTACGTCAGTCAAAGCGTTTGATTGAGTTAACACCCAACTGCCCACATTGAAGTCCACATACCAATTGAGTGATCACTGATGTACCTCATCGGCTCTAAACAGGTACATTGAGATACAGTCAAAAAATCCTTTTCTTCGTTAATTATTTAAGTAATGTCTCGGTTAGTAATTACGTACTGAAATTATGTAATAAGAAACATTCCGTTGCGGAGCAGACATATGTAAGTACTGAGATCGTGATTAATCTATTACTTAGCATTATCAAGTATAATGTAGGTACTTAGCACTACAAGTAGTCACCAATACTACACGTGACGTGACGTAGTTTATGTTAATGGACGGCTGCGTATGCGCAGCTATTAGGTATTAGTAGACTAAACAGAAGCGCTCGTGGTGTAGCATGATTAACCGTTCTTAATCGATCGGCAAAGTTAAGCTACCACCGTCGTGGTCGGTACCTGAATGGGTGACCGCCTAGTGCTATTTCATATCGAGCGTTTCCGTGCTTCGGAAGGCACGTAAAGCCGTTGGTCCCGGTTATCACTTAATTGTGAGTCGTTAAGCTAGTTGGATGCCTCCTAGGTGGCTTGAAAAATTCCAACTTTAGGTTGACCACTAGCCTACCTCCACCGATCCGCAGTGGGCACGCGTGGTGGAGTATTGCCCATTTCCTTTCACCCTCATTTGTGAAAGGAGGCCTGTGCTCAAGAGTGGGACATTATAGGCTGATGATGATGATGAGACTAAACATGAAAATAATTTGATGCAGATAGAAAGACGATAGGAAAGGTTGAAAGCCATAATATATTTGAACCAATCGTCTTGTATTGGAGGTGGATGAAAAGAAAAATAGGCTACTTTTTATCCCGAGAACCGCGGGGAGCAAACTGAGCTAGAAAACCACCAAGATAAGCTAAGCTAGAAAAATTAAACTAAGAATCCGAGTTAAAAATACTTTAGTTATCATCATTATCAACTCCGAGTATTGTTATGTTAACGTAGTTATGCAAACTAGTAGTGAAACGTCAATCTACGTTGATTAAGAAGTAGATAAGCTGATAAACGAGAGTATTCATTAACGGTATTATACTCAAGGTGATCTGTCACCTAGTTCTCACAAGTAGGCACGTGCAAAGAGCTTATTGTCCTCGTTTGATAATTCCAAGTTTCAAGATACTCTTTTGTGTTCAAGACAATGGAATAGTACAAAACGGTATTCAAACTACCGATTGATAAGTTAGGGATGTGCGTTTGAGTCCACATATTCAGAAATAACATTACGATAAAGAACTATGGCTGGTTAAAAACCACCATGGATAAAATCTGTCTGGAGTTCTGGACTGACTGCATCTACCCGTTTGGCAGCTGTATAACACTTCTATGAAAAGAATAAAACATCATTGACTGATGATGAAAGCCCAATTCCGCTCTAGCTTTTGTCTGCATACAGTAGTACCCAACTGATATGGCGCGTCGTGAATCTTCGTTCGCACAGAAAAGAAAGTATGGCCCCGAGATTAACGAAAGAATGCTTAAAACTTACAATCAACCTTAGATCACTACTATAAGGTTCATAATACACTGCAGCTAGTTCCGTCTCACTCGCAACTACTCGCAAGTCACGCCCCTCCGCACGGCGCGCACTAACATGGCGGCAGCTGCCGACCAATAGCGTTTCCCGCGCTTTGAAAATGTATCTTCTGCGCAGGTACATCGGTAAGCCATATTAGTTGGGTACTACTGTACCACCTTTTGTCCCATCATGGCTAACTACAAAATAAGATTGGTCAAAAATGACGCCGTCATCAAACTTACGACATGACGCCGACGACTAAGACGGGTTTTTTCGAAAGAATGGTTACTTACATTTGTTAAATTTTGACAATTACATACCGCATTTAACGTGCATTGTTTCATGACGTAAGGAAGAAAACAAAGAGATAAATTAACTGACAATTCTTGAAACAACGCGCAATTTCTCGTACGTAACGAAAGAAAATATAAGTGATTTGAAACAAATTATTCGCAAAAACTACATCATAATTTCTGTATCTACTTGATAACAGAAATCAAGAATTTTTCGTCATCAATTATAATGACGCAATATCAGTTGTAATTTATCATTTAACTTGAGATTTATCATAAAACTGAAAATAACAAGTAATTGTGTTATCTGTGAAGCGTTGCGGACGGAACTAAATGTCATGGTCGAGACACTGCTGGTGTTCAAATTGATAAGGGACCCACAAACATATTGTTTTAGCTGTAGATACAGAGTAGGGTCTTTTACTGACAGGTTGTTGGCCTATAACTTTTGACATCGAGAAAATATTGGCTGCTGACTATATACTTTGGGCATATAAGAATCAATCAAATTCCTATCCTTCTGTATTCAAGAATGGGCAAAAGTCATCCGATCGTGGAGAGGAAATCTGCAATATGTTTGGTGACTATTTTCCTTGAAAACACGCAAAACGAAGAGAATGTTACTCCTGATTATGTAGACCTAGTTACAGACATTCCCTCAGATTTAGCATCGATCGAAGTGCAGGAAAACGAAGTTTTGAGGTTGTTCAAAGCTCTTGATCTGAATAAATCTGCAGGTGCTGATGATATCCCGGCAGTTTTCATAGTCAGTTGTGCTAAAGGTCTTAGTGTTAGACCTCTTTCCATCCTATACAGACGATCCTTCACAGATGGAGCAGTTCTCGGAATATGGAAATCAGCATTCATTACGTCTATCCACAAGAAAGGTCCTACGGATAAGGTTGAAAATTATAGACCAATCTTCAAACTCTGTCAATTTGCAAAGGTCCTAAAGAAAATAGTCTCCACCCAAGTTTACTCATCGTTTAAGCACTCGCTCAGTCATCATCAGCACAATTTCTTGCAAGGCAGGTCTAC
This sequence comes from Polyploca ridens, assembly GCA_951394255.1. NCBI lineage: Eukaryota > Metazoa > Arthropoda > Insecta > Lepidoptera > Drepanidae > Polyploca > Polyploca ridens. Next base: position 15,296,974 of record OX596251.1, read on the forward strand.
TTCATCCAACTTAATTCTTTGTAGTGACTATCTATCGTATACGTACTACAGCAAAGCATTCGACCGAATTGACCATTTAACACTTTTATGCAAACTACAGTCTATTGGCATAAGGGGCAACTTATTCAGATGGTTTTCCTCATATGTAAAAAACAGTTGTCAAACCATTGTTCTCAATGGCTTCACTTCCTCTTCCATGACTATACCATCTGGAGTTCCCCAGGGATCATTGCTCGGGCCTTTACTGTTTATCAATTTTGGTAATGACATCTCCAACTGTTTTCACCATTCAAAGATTATCTTATACGCAGACCAAGGTATTTGTCGTGTAAATCTGACGTAGCCGGAATGGGCTCGAAAAACCTTTCAAGAAAATTAAAAGGTATTTGTGCAATGGTTAATATTGGACAATGAAGATCAGACCCTCGGGACCAAATATAATGACGGTATTTCCGTCACGAGACTTGCATAAAACGAAACTATCTTATGGAAAGTCATCGCTTTTCGATGCGTGGTTTCCTTTCGATAACCTTTCCTTCAAATTAGTATTTGAAATAGACAGCAGGTACACTTACCTCTTACTGTGGTATCTCCCATCGAATCCTATAACAACGCCATGGTGCAACTGTCCTTGATTGCATACTTTCTGGATGTAGGAGCACAAACCCTGTAATAATTCAGAAATGCTTCCGTTATATCTCTGATATAACTCGCTTCATATCGTGAAAGTAAAGTTTGAAGATTGACTTTGAAACCATAGCCCCAGATAATGTTTGAACTGTAATAGCAATGACAGTGTATGATATATGCTGTTCAGTAAATCAGTAAGACAGTAACGAGCTTTTAAGACATTGGACGAACATGGACATTACGTACGATGCAGAGAGATGCTAGAATGTCAACTGGCCGCAAAGTCATATTGGCGAGTAACAAGGTGTATTCTGCACCTCGTTGTGGAAGACGCCGTAGGGCATCGCAAAACTGTATTTTTATTATTTATGTTAGCTTGTAAGGTATTTAAGGTCTATGGGCCAAAGTAACATGATAATAAAGCAATTATTTGCAACCAACATCAACTTCTAATACCATCTAGACAACTTAGACCTACGATGATGTTGGTAATTTAAGCAGCCAGCTCCTGGCTCCAGCTTAACCTATCACCAGATGACAACTGACCTGTGCAGTCTGTAGGACGACGACATCGTTGATGCAGTTGTACCCCGCCCCCATGCGCCCGCGCAGCCCCGCCGTGCCGAACTTCTGCCGGTGCAGCATTGTACCACGCAGTTTGTCCCATCGCGAGTTGGCGATGTCGTCGAGGACCTCTTGACGTGTTGTAGGATTCTGAACATAAAGACAGCTATGAGTTAAGGTTCAAAATGGTAGGAAAAGATGGTCAGATGATAACTCTAGTAACCAGCAGGGCTATTTTAAAACGTCGGATTCGACATCGGAAACTGATAAAAAAAAATCCGAGGCGAATTTCAGCAATTGCTATTTTAATTTCTGAAAACTTTTCGATGAATCGAATTGATATTTCCGTAAAGAAACATCAAAAATAATCGAATTCGGAAATTAAAATAGCAATTGCGGAAATTCGCCTCGGTAGTTTTTGAATCCGTTTCCGATATCGAATCCGAGCGTTTTAAAATAGCCCTGCAGGTCAAAGTAGAGGGAAAATTTTAGTTTCTATTAGTATTCATTACAGCAATCCTATATTTTACATTTGTATTTTTGAATATCCAACATCTTAGGGGGTAATAATATAAACGCGAATGTGTTTGTTTCTTACACTTTCACGCCTCAACTAATCAACCAATCATGATGAAATTTGGCACGTAGATAGCCTATGGTATGGAGAAGGACATAGGCTTTTTACTTTTTATCCCAGGAATGCGGAACATAGCTAGTAGTTTATAATCCGTACTAATATTATTGAAAGGTAACTCTTCTTTTTGTTTGTTACCTTTTTATGCCTAAACCACTTAACTGATCACAATGAAATTTGGTATACTGGTAGCCTACAATGCTGAGTTGCCTCTCAGCACAATAGACAGCTTTTTATCCCTGGAACACAGATGAAACTGCAGATATATGGTGCGACTTTTTATGATGAATACAGGTGAACTGACTATGGAGTGAAACTAGTATTTAAATAGAAGAGAACATATTCTCTTAATATAGATTTATTGTTTCATTCACAGTAGAACTCATACATGCTAAATTAAAGTCAATTGCATTGCAACAAATGTCACTTTCATTGATTTGACCTAAACAACATTACTATATGGGATGCATCAGCTATCAAGACCAATCAGTACAGGGAAGTCTGAAACTTTAACAGATAGATATATTTTTTACAGTGTATATGGCCATCTCATCATGGTAAGTGATGATGGCCAAAGGTAGTAAGCACACAAAGCCTAGAAGCCTCAAGTGCAGCTGTCAGAACACACTGATGGGTACTTGGCGATAGATATTCAACTTGAGGGTGGTAACCAGCCAAGTGGGTACTACAAAGTACCCTACCATCGTGCTATGGTTTCCTCACAATGTTTTCCTTCAACGATTTTCAAAACTGATTCACAAATCAGAAATCAAATCCTGTTATTAAAAAAAATTACATTTAATTATGTAGATTGATTGTGTAGGTTTATAAGGAATAAATGGCGCTATGAAAACCTGTGTCTACAGTTAAAATAATATTTAATCAATTTATGAAGCATAAAAGTGGTAAAAAAATTGCTGTAGAGGTTTTTTTAAGTTATAAGCCTCAGGTCGCTGAACAGCAAAGATACCAATTTTTGTATATGTAAGTGATGATGCAGCTGAAGGTGGTATGCTCATTAAGCCTGGAAGGAACTGGCTCTCAAGCGCAGCTGTTGGAAAACACCGATAGGTGCTTGGCAACAGATATGGAAGTAGTGGCATGTTTTAGAAGATAGCTTTGTCCAATTTGCTTGCATTCATTGAAAAACAAGGAAGAAAAAGAATTTAATTAGAAGTATGTTTGGAATATTCATTAATAAATATTTAATTTGAGCTGGTTTTCATCTATCAAACGAATGAAAATCGCCTCAAAGTTTTAAAACAGATGTTTCGTTGATGTATTAGATGCTTTCAATATTCTCCACATAGGTACAAACCCGTAGGTAGTCTGTGTATGTACCTATCTGTTTTGATTACCTAGTTTATTAATTAATCTAATACATATTTACCTTGTCATGTTTAAGCCAGCTGGCCACTGCCGCATCTATTTTCGAGTCTCCACTGTTACACACAGACATTTTCTGAAATAAACTTGCTTGAAATAATCACAACTTATTACACAATGATTTCTCAGTAATAAAATATATGTAAAAACACAAAAAAATCTGCAGTTTGGTTTTTAGGCTTTTATTCAATGTTTATTTCCGCGATACGCACTTCAATACCCGCACAGAACGCAAAATTCACTGTTAACGAAAAACTTTTTTAATTTTCTTGGCAACGTTCGCGAATGTTCAATCATAATCAAGAAATACATACAATTACATATTTGCAATTTTTGAACTCAACACTAACCCTTATCTCAACTGCGTAGAGTTTATACATATTCTAAGAAAGATGCAGAATTAAGTTTGTTCATTCATCGGTTTTCTGACATTGACATTAGCATTTGACATTGACACTGGTAATTCGGATACATACAGCGAACAAGAAGAAGAACGTATATTTGATTATTGAAAAAAAAAATTGTACCTGATATTTTCAATGAATAGTTTGCAGTTTCCAAAAATGTTGAATAGTTCTCATCTGTGTTTCTATTCTCACTAAACAATTCTGCTGACAGATTTACTCAGCTCTCTGTTCACATAGTAGCATAGTACAATATTTTTAATAATTTGTAACATGTTTTTTCAAAATGCCTAATCTAAATTATTTCAAAATAAACATATTTTGAAATAATTATCACATACTTACATAACAACAAGAAAATAAATACGCCTGTAAGACAACAAACGCAAAAATTATTCCTAGCTAAAGGAATGATTTAAGCAATATAAAAATTCTTATGTTAGTAGGTAGGTAGGTATAAATTTCAATTTTCTATTAAGTAGGTGCTTATATTTTTTTTAATCATCCACATCTACGCTTAACCACAGGCTTAACGTTACTTGTGTGTAATACCTACTACTTACTTCTCAAGTCGATTTTTCATTCGAGGATCCTAGGTGATCCTAGTATCCTCCTCTAATTATAATTTACGTACCAAACCAAATGTATGGTTGGATATGAGGAATAACAGGTAAGTTACATAAAAAAAAAACATCTTTGTGTATTCTTAAAAGAGCCTGATGGAAAGTGATCGCAATAATTTACATTTAATGATCTTTGCATTGTTTAACGTAAATATCCAGTAGATTGGATTTTCTTTTAGGATGCGTATCTGCCTTCTCCTACACAAGATCAGATCACATACAAGTGCAGTAGATACACTTTTTTGTCTTTAGTTTTGGTAGGTGGTTCCTGTCAAAGAGTCAATTTAGGCAAAAAAAAACACGTTGTGATTTTTGAAAGGCTTATGTAGCTAATTATTTTCAAGTTTGTAAACTTTTCTAGCACTGATAGACTTGTGTGTGGTCATACACGTGTCTAAGCATGGAAAGTGATAATATGGCGATGGTGGTAGCATATAATAACCTAGGAACTGGTTTTCAACTACTCTGTCGGAATACACCGGTTTCACTTCACCGGTAGGACAAGCGTAGGTACTGTGCTTTATTTCCCCACAATGTTTTCCATTATCGAAAACTCAAGCTCAATGTAGGATTCGAGCCCATGATTATCACATACAACTAGGGTTTGGGTCCCGGGACGTCTCGTGTCTCGAAGTCCCGGGACTTTTCGTAATTGTAGTTGTCTCGAGTCCCGGGACTTTCAGGTCGAGACTCGAGACGAGACAAGATTGTCGAAATTGTTACTGTTAACGCTGTTATTTTTTTTAAAAGCCGCTTTAATTAAATCAGCAAATTCAAATTCAAATTCAAAAAGCATTTATTCAATTTAGGCCCTGATAAGGCACTTATGAACGTTAACAAATGGCTCTACACCGGTTCCAAATACAACTTGAACTGAGAAGACTCCGGCAAGAACTTCAGCAAGTCTTTTTTTTTTAATATGTAAATAGAAGTATTACAATTACAAAATATATATAACAATAGCCTGCGAAGCGAACAATTCATTCAAATGCATTCTTGTCATCTACAAAATCAGAAACTTTATAGTACCCTTTCGTGCATAACTTCTGTTTAACTATCTTTTTGAATCTATGTATAGGTAGCTCTTGGATTTCTTTGGGTACTTTACTATAGAAACCTGTGATAGAAACGTATACATTGCCCCTTGAAAGAGTTAAGGACTTTGCTGAGCCGAGTTAAAGGTACAGCAAGTTTGTGCTTATTTCTAGTGTTCAAACTATGAGTGTCGCTATTCTTAGGAAAATTATTTAAGTTTTTCCTCACATGAATAAGATTTTCATATATGTACTGTGACGACACTGTCATTATATTAATAGATTTAAACTTGTCTCTCTTTGATTGTAGGCTGTCTCGTGTCCCGGGACTTTAAAATTGTCGAGAATTCCCAAACCCTACATACAACCCTTTAGACGCGGTAGTAGGGTACTCTGTAGAACCCTCCTGACTGGCTGGTTTCCCTTCAAGTTGAAAATCTATCGCCAAGCACCTACGGTGTACCATAGCACTGCCTGCTTACCTTTTAGGCTTTGTGTGCTTACCACCTTCGCGAATTCTTGTCAGGTTTTATTTTTTACGTAAAATAGTCACTTTAGAATTTATGAATTGCATAAGATTTGCTGTAGGTCAATTCTAAAACATGAATTTCGAGCAGTATCGCTTTAGCTGGCTATTTAGCCTCCCCTGTAGTGTAGTGCAGTCAGGTTAGATATCTATCGGCATTTTTGTGCAATATCTCAAAGTAGTCGATATCCAGCTCCAATTTAATTAAATCTAAATCCTTCACCTACATTACTGGCGACGTCACGAGCCGGTTTATTAGGAAATAGTTTGTGCAATCAGCGTCCAATCATATAATTGTAATTGCATGTACGAGCGGAACCATCCACTCCATGTGCCGAGGGGGGCTTCCTCATTGAGCATCCGTTGGATGGACGCTGCATATTGTCCGCCATATTGTTTTATGTCAACTTGAAGGTAGTTGGGCAATGGTTATGTATGATAGATCCCATACCATTATACCTACTCTACAGATACTTGTAGCAGTTGTTGTTTGTATTTATGACTATTGTGTTGTGTAGCTGTAAATAAGTACCTATTTACACATATATTCCAGTAAGATTTGTGTAAGAATTATATAGGTTTGTTAATTGTCTTGGTGACCTTGGTGAACTTGCATGGTGTGACATCTGAAGATCAACGCTTTGTGCTAACTACTGCCAACTATGCACGGTAAATTTTGTTGTAGACAAACCACATACACACATAATAATATTAAAAATCATACTGAGCTGCCTAATTTGTCAACAAACAATGCTACATATGTCTTTTCAACACACTCGCTCGTAAAGTAACATCTATTGCACAAGTCACAAGTCTGTTTGTTCCTCGCAAGTGTGTTGAAAAACATCGTATGACACGCGTGTGCATTGATTATTATACTCTCGGCTCCCTTATAGCGTTCCCTGCGGCTCACTCGCTTAATACCGCCTGGAGTGTTAATAACCAACTTTGCACACATGTATCATAATGCACTATTGTTTGAATATTACACCCGAATGCGACAAAGCCGGGATATAAATATGGAGGTGCAAGGTGGATGACACCTCCATTTAAAAGGGAAGATCTTCCGCCAGGCTGGGTCATCGTGCCTGGGGACCGCGGTCCAACTGTACATGTCGGACAGTTGTATATATGCAGATTCTCGAGAAAACTTCTTAAGCGCGATGCAGGATGTAGGATAATGTGGCGCCACGCCATCTATCTTTCAGTGTGTGAACTATCTTAGTGTTACTGATAGATGGCTCATAGATGTCGCTACATCACTCCCTTCCTAGACCGGAGGTCGATCTGATGTTGCGTCGTTGCGTTAAGCTTGCAAGTGCCAGTGCTGCTCGAAGTCTACGGTGAGTCGAGACGGAGCGCAGATGCTGCGACAGGTTGAGCCGGCTAGTCCACGTAGTGCAGAAACCGCCACGCCGGAGAGATGATCCGGGCGTGTGCTGCGGTGGACTGTGCGGGCGGGGAGCTTAGTCGCAGTGTTGCCTTGCAGGAGCAGGAAGCACGGTGAGTCGGCTGCGATGGACCTGATTAAGGCGAAGTTGGCTTGCTGTGTGACTGCTAGCCGGTGGGGAGTGATGAGCTTGGAGAATCTGCTCAGAAGTGCTACTGCATGTTCCGTGATTTTGGAGGGTTGGAAATATTCCCATCCATCACGTCGGGGTCACCACTATGGAGGTGCAAGGTGGATAACACCTCCATTTAAAAGGGAAGATCTTCCGCCAGGCTGGGTCATCGTGCCTGGGGACCGCGGTCCAACTGTACATGTCGGACAGTTGTATATATGCAGATTCTCGAGAAAACTTCTTAAGCGCGATGCAGGATGTAGGATAATGTGGCGCCACGCCATCTATCTTTCAGTGTGTGAACTATCTTAGTGTTACTGATAGATGGCTCATAGATGTCGCTACATAAACAATTGGATGTAGATACATACATACATATAAATAAATCACTGACATTCAATTCTATCGTTAAAAAAAATACGATGGATTTTATTTTATAGGCAGCGAATTTCTTTTGTTGCAACAAGACGACTATTTTTAACAATCATCCGATTCATATTTGTTTCATCATTTTTCAATTGCAACATAACAGCATTCGCAAAAGTCGGCCAGTATTGCAATTACAGATAAAACATCCATCCAACATCGATTATTAGAACTTGAATCATCTTTCTTAAAAGCTTTCGTATCTGTTATCATGCCTTGTTCATAAATATAGATAATGTAGGGCGGGCACAGAAACATTGGCAGGTTGGGCGGGCGGCATCAGTAGACCAATAGTTGACCGCCTTATTAGCCACGCGTATAAAAGTTCCATAATTTATTTATTTTTTTAATATTTTGGGTGTTGTGATTTGACATGGGTAATGAAGACCCTAATTCTTTGGCTGCCGTGGAATTTGAGGTTTTTGGACAGGTGCAAGGTTTGTGAAATTGTCTTTATTTTTTCTTTATAAAGACAGACAATAATTCAATACTCATTGGCATTTCTAAATCACAAACAAAGATGCGATTATAAGAGAATGAATCCAAATAAAATTAAATAAATAATTTTACGTTTGCTTTTCAAAATCGAGTCGGTACCGCTTTCAGATTGTTTGTAAACTCCAATAAGAGAACCTTTGACCTAAATCGTATCGAAAATCCTAGGTATATAGTTAAATCAAAAAGAAAATGAAATAATAAAACCAAATTAATCTCGACTATAGTAGATTTCAAATAACATGAGTTCGGTGACACATGGTATTTTATTAGATTTCTCAATGGTTAATGTTCATTTCGATATAATAAAGGAATACTATGATAGATCGAGGTTTCATGAAATATTATGAGTACTATTTCAGAGTAATCAAATGGAATTTCACTAGATATTGGTAAAAAACCCTTGACCTTGACGACTCATCCTATGTGAAATAGAGTATAGTTTATAATATTTCCGAACGCATGATAATTCTCTCGACTTTTTTTGGAATTTAGGTCTTTGTCTCAGGTTATGGACAGTATCTATCCAACCATAGCACTAGCAAAATTAGCAAAATACATCATCTAGGTGCAGACGGTAGGTACAAAAGCTTCTTGGTACAGACCAAGTACAGACATAAACATGTATAGGTAATCTAGACTCTACCTACATCAATTAATCGATCACTAGTCTTTATAATTAGCCGCACTAGATCTAGGTCGATGTCAATGAGTGATTTCAGAATCAAAGTCAGCCATACTGGCAGGTCAGTTTAATTGGTACCTACGAGCTGTCCCCGCGATTTCACCCGCGTTCTCAGGATGACAAATCTATAGCGCACATGGTTCAGTGGTTCCGGAGATTACCTCCTACGCAAACAAACAAAGGCGATGATAGTTCAGTGGTAGTGCCGTCGATGCTCTGACAAAAGTCGTTGGTTCGAATTTTACTATGAGCTTCAGCTCTCGGTAAAGGAAAATATCGTGAGGAAACTATATCTTGGTAGTTGGTAACTTTGTAGGTAATATTGCCTGACTGGCTACCACCCTCTTATTGAGAACCTGTCGACAACCACCTTCTGCTACATAACGCCACACATCACAACTATGTTCCGTTCAAGTAGGCCATCCGGCTACAATTGTTGTAGTAGAACAATGAACAATCACGGTGTTTGCGAGAAAATGCTCCTAAAAGCGTTCTGATAGCACTACGTGTTTCTACTATCTGCTTAGAGGACTAATTATTGTTACAGCGCTAAAGAGAACTTTAGTTAACTCTAATGGGACATAACCTTTTCTTATGATAGCTTCTCTATACGTAGTAATAATAGCTCAATGTCCACAATCCGCAAAATAAAGGTTAGATCGAATATTGGTATCGGCGTTATCATTATAAAAAAAAAACTATAATTTCTCTATATCGTCACAGTAAAAATATACGAGTTGGCTATACCTAGTATTTATATACTCTGAGGCTATACTATACATTTACATTTCAAATAGCATGTGTTCGGTGACACATGGTATTCTATTAGATTTCTCAATGGTTAATGTTAATTTCGATATAATAAAGTAATACTATGATAGAGCGGGGTTTCATGAAATATTGTGAGTACTTTTTCAGAGTAATCTAATGGAATTTCATTCGAAATTAAAAAACCCTTGACCTTAACTATTCTATGTGAAATAGAGTATACAATAAATAAATATCCTGGGACATTCCTCACACACGGTCATCTGATCCCAAACTAAGCAGAGCTTGTACTAAGGCAACCAGATAACTGATAATTTAATACATTTACTACTTTTTGTTTGTAAATACATACTTAATATACATAATTACACCCAGACTCAGGACATACAGACATGTTCATGCACACAAATGCATGTCCTGTGTGGGAATCGAACCCACGACCTGTGCGCGTAAGGTGAACCTTAACCAACTGCGCCAACCGGCCCGTCAAAAGGATATATTATCTTGTTATCGCTTATACAGTCCATTTTTGTATAAGGTTGTTACTTCACGAAGTATTGCAAAGAGCTGGCAGAGCAGTTTCGCATCGGGGGCTGGGTGAAAAACTCAAAAAAAGGCACCATAGTCGGGAAAATACAGGGCCGAAGAGCACAATTGGACCAAATGTAAGTACACCTACAGTCTCTTCTATCTTGGAGCTATCCTACTATAGGTACTATACTATCCTACTTAGAAGAATACGTGAAAGTTAGTTTATTTGTTACCCCTAAACGGCGCAATCAATCTTAATGAAAGACACGCAGGTAGATCATTACCTGGAATAACACATAAGTAGGATACTTTTGATTCCGGGAGAATTTATTTAGATCCCTTGGGAACGCGGGGTAAAAAACTAGTAAAACTATATATAATACTAGCTTTATAGCCCGCGACTTCGTCCGCGTAGATTATTTCTTTTTTCAAGATATGAATCATTGTAACAATATAGAGCTTTGTTCATGGCTATTGTCCGCCACTACGTGTGATATTGATAAAAGTTCAGCTAGATTGAGAACTCACATGCGAGGATGCCACATAAAACTGAACCAGTCCTGCCGCAAATCAACTCTAGTAAATTTCAGAGTTTTTCCCTGTTATTTATTAATAGCCATCGCGAAACAAACCATAATTAGGAACTGTTATCTTTTAAATTCAAACGGAAGGTGATTTGGGATCAATGGTATACGCGGCAAGAATACTGTTTCTCGTCTGACAGAACCAGTAAATATTTTGGCCTCAATAACATTGCGGCGGAGAGCTGTTACTTGTAGTCTAGTTCCACAGCACAATTTTGGAGGCCTTATCTCTCTTTCTCTCTATAGTCTTTCCCTCATGTCTGAGGATCGTGGTCAGCATCGGGTTTGCTTCTAGAGCGGATGATCTGCCTCCACCGGTTTCTGTCCAACCCGTCCCTTACGACGGTGTAAAACTTGGAGGACGATGAGTCTTTTACTTGATCGGACCATCTAGTTGGTGAACGACCACGTAGTCGTTTTCCTTCCGTGTTCCCAACTATGATCAGTTTTTCCAAACTTTCATCGCCTTTGCGCACCATGTGGCCGAAATACGAAAGAATACGTTGGTGACATATGATGGACAATCGAGTTTTAATTTACAGTTGTGATAGGATTGATGCATTGTTGCGTTTAGCGGTCCAAGGTATTTCCAACATCCGTCTCCAGCACCACATCTCGGATGCATCAATCCTTTTTCTTTCTCCAGTACCTATAGTCCACGCTTCCACTCCATACATGAAAATGAGGAATACCAATGCTCGTATTAATCGGATCTTTGTTTTAATACCAATTCCTCTCTTTTTCCTGATGTTGTTTACGTGAGTCATTGCATCCTATGCTATTTCAATACGCCAATACCATAAGCCAAAATAATAAAATTTGTAATTTTCACTCAAAAAATAAAGAACTTCATATACTAAATTTACTCCCCCTTTTCACTCCTTAAGGGTTCAAATTCCAACAACACCGATATTCGTTGCGTTAGTTTATAACCATAAGCTTAAATAATAAATTGAGTGTATTTCCATACACAAATTCATCCCCCTTTTTACCCTTTCGGCATCGGAATTATCAAAAACGTTGAAGCACATATAAATTAAATTTCAATCATCAGCCTAAACAAAAATTTGAAGGTCCTAACTTCGAAACTGATGGACTTTCATATAAACTTGCATCCCCTATTTTACCCCATTAAGGATGGAATATCCAAAAATCCTTAGTGGTTGCCTACACTGTGTAATAATATATTAAGTGACGTTTACTTTGAAACTGAATGACTTACATACATCCCATACCTTTTCACCCTGTCGGGGGTGGAATGGTCAAATAAGCTGAAACATGTATAAATTTATTTTCAATCGTCAGCCTAAATACAAAATTTGAAGATCCTAACTTCAAAACCGACGGACTTTCATACAAACTTTCATCCCTTATTTTACCCCCTTAGGGGTGGAATTTCTAAAAATCCTTCCTTAGTGGATGCCTACACCGTATAATAATATATTTAGTGAAGTTTACTTTGAAATTGAAGGACTTGCATACACAACTTCATCCCCCTTTTCCTCCCTTCGGTGGTGGAATTATCACAAACGCTGAGATAACAATATATTAATTTTCAATGGTCAGCCTAAACACAAAATTTGAAGATCCTAACTTCATAACTGACGAACTTGCATACAAACTTTCATCCCTTATTTTACCCCCTTAGGGGTGGAATTTCCAAAAATCCTTCCTTAGTGGATGCCTACACCGTATAATAATACATTTAGTGAAGTTTACTTTGAAATTGAAGGACTTGCATACCCAACTTCATCCCCCTTTTCCTCCCTTCGGTGGTGGAATTATCACAAACGCTGAGATAACTACACATTAATTTTCAATCGTCAGCCTAAACACGAAATTTGAAGATCCTAACTTCAAAACTGACGGACTTGCATACAAACTGTCATCCCCTATTTTACCCTCTTAGGGGTGGAATTTCCAAAAATCCTTCCTTAGTGGATGCCTCCACTATATAAGGTATCTTTGTGCAAAATTTCAAATCTCTAGGTCCAGCGGTTTGGGCTGTGGGCTGATACATCAACAATCAGTTTATCATTTTATATATTAAGATATAAAGTTTTCGTATTGATGAAGTGTACATATAGAAAAAAAAACATGAAAAGGTTTCTTGGAAAAAAAAGAATGTTGGTGGCTCGCCTTGAGACATTGTTTTTCTTCTACACTGTTGCTTTGCTTATTGAACTCAATGGCAAATAAATAATTCTAGAAGGTTCTTAATGTAATTTTATGTATCATTTGTAGTTTTCTGTATGAACTGAAATATGGACCTAAGTATATTGCACAAGTACAGTCATTAGAAAAAAATATCACCATAAAGATGCATCTTCTTTTATTTGGCCACTATCCAAAAATGATAAAAATATCGGATTTCTTCCAGATGCTTTCAATTAGTTACTGAGTATACATATAGTAAACAAAAATAACGAAGGCAGGTCAGTGCCAAAATCAATGCGAAGTGATAACGAACATACGTTTAATTGACGTGACGTTTTTAAAGGTTGAACTGCCAATTGTAAACTATAGATACGCTGAGCCCGCTGAAGATTGACAACAGCGAGTATATTTGAAGAATTTGGCCCACCTGATGGTAAGCGGTCACCGTAGCCTTAACCCTTGCAACATAACAACTAGCGCGTTGCCGAACCTGCAAAAATCTCTTTACACCCTTCTTGAATAACCCCATGCTGTACTCCATTGGGAAAACCACGGCGGGGAGCTCATTCCACAATCTGAGCGTCCGCGGTAGAAAGCTCCTTTGAAACGTTGCGTCACACGTTGCGTGACCATTTTGGGTCCAATGATGGGTGAGCTCCCCGTCGATGGCAAGAGAAGATAATGACCCTCGTTAGCTTGGTTTTGATTTTAATAAAAAAAAAAATTATTACTCAAAAATTCATACCAGATTGATTGCAAATAAACTTGGAAGCAATTTGGTATGAATTTTTGAGCTTAATTAATTTTGAGCTGAAACTTTTAGTAGAGAAAGAAAGAATATTTTTTTGTGTCGGTTCCAGGATCAACTGGCTGAGCACGAGCGGATCCCCAGGATGCAAGATCGAGAGGTGTGACCTCACCAACTGGGAGTACCTCGCCAAGCCTGGCTACACTGACTTCAGCATACGATTCTGATTTGCCAAGAACTCTATTTTTATATAAATATTTTTTTATACAAATAAACCTGACTTTATTATGCAGCTTTGGTTATGCTGTTTTCCACAGCCTACCAGTATTGCCATGGTTTCCTCACGATGTCTCCACTACACCATCTAAAGTTATTCTTCTGTGCTACAATTACTGCTAGCTATAACATACTAAATGTGTTTTGTAATGGTTTACAAGAGTCAGTATTACCCAACTGATATGGCGCGTCGTGAATCTTCGTTCGCACAGAAAAGAAAGTATGGCCCCGAAGATTAACGAAAGAATGCTTAAAACTTACAATCAACCTTAGGTCATTACTATAAGGTTCATAATACACTGCAGCTCTTGGTTCCGTCTCACTCGCAAGTCACGCCCCTCCGCACGGCGCGCGCTAACATGGCGGCAGCTGTCGACCAATAGCGTTTCCCGCTCTTTGAAAATGTATCTTCTGCGCAGGTACATCGGTAAGCCATATTAGTTGGGTACTACTGTAAATGCTACGACGTAGTCACGGCTACAACGGCTACACGGTAGCAAGTGAGATATAAAATACTTATTTTTTATTTCGTAATTAGATACCTACTAGTTGAACATATTGAGATTTCGCAAAGCTGTTTGATGGCTGATTTCACAAACAGTTGTTTCATATATTCAATTCATTAGTTTACTTTAAATTTCTTTTTAAATGTACGTTTACATAACTTTTGTTTATACCAAACTAATTAGTTGGCAAACAAGTATAAGGCCCTCCTAATGGTAAGGTCAAAGTCAAAGCCGTTTATTCAATTTAGGCCCTAGTAGGGCACTTATGAAGATCAAAGCTACTGAAGTTACCACCAGTTCGTAAGTCGGCTTTTAATTGAGAAGAAGGCCACCGCCCTTCTGAAGAACTCCATACCTACTGGTATTCTCTTGGAAAATCTGGCGTCCGCGGTAAGAAGCTTCTTTGAAACCGCACTGTGTGAAACCATGGTGAAACTAATTTAGTTCAAAGTGTTACGATGAGCACCCCGTCTATGATGTGTATTCGAACAATTACTCGGAACTATATCCGTTGTAGAACACACATAAGGGATAGGGGAGCAAGTCTCTCCTCATACTTAGCGTATCGTACCGCTGGTGTGCTCGGGATCGTCGACAAAAGCAAACATATTTCGATGCAGTTCCTTCTTACTCAAACTTGCTATTTGATGCAAGAAAAAACCAAGTAATAGTGATTGTAACTGCAACAAATCCACACCTCGTTTTATTTGTATTGTAACAACGTAACAACATAGTATTGACATGTGATATACATTGACGCCTGAAACTCACGTTCCAAGATAAAATGCGTAATTATAACAATTTACTATTGACTATGCAAGCACTGCGGTAGGTTCTCCATACATAGTTATCCAATTATTTTGTTTGTTTGAGTAAATAAATTGGAATAATTAAATATTTATATATTGTGGAATTTTTTCATGTTTACATATGATTTGACATGACATTTCTTAACATAAAATAAACAAATATCCAGGGACTTTCCTCACACACGGCTCCTGATCCCAAACTAAGCAGAGCTTGTAAGTACTATGGAAGCCAGATCACTGATATATTTACTATTTTTTGTTTGTAAATTATACATAATTACACTCAGACTCAGTAGGTACATACCTACATACAAATGCATGTCAAGGGTGGGAATTAAACTATGAAAAAAGGACCTGCGGCGTGATGGTGAAATCATAACTAACCACACCAAACCGGCCCGTCAAACTAAAGTTGAACCTAAGATCGCTAACACACTAGGACGCCATGGCGACGTTCGCCGGCTAATTATCCAAACAATTAATATTGAAAATCAAAATCAAAAAGTCATTTATTCAGTTTAGGCCCCAGTAAGGCACTTTAATACATACAGTTGAATTTACTACCGGTTCGAAATACACTTAAACCACAGTAACAAGACAAGGCACGGCAAGAAACTCAGCAAGGTTTTTTTGGTGGAATAAGTAGGTATATTTTAAATTTACTGCTTTTGTTCCACATACTTATACAGTATACATTATTATCCTTATTCATGCAATGTATGACAGTTAACTCACTTGGCTACGGTCGCCATTTTGGAAGCGTAACCAGCGTAACCACGACTGACTAGCCCCTACGTGGAGACTCTGGCCATAGATCTGGCTATGACTGACTCTGGCGACTGGCGACGCGTAGACAAGTCGCCAGTATTTACCCCTCCCTCACTCAGTGGCTCACTGCATGCACACTGGTCGCCAGGACGGACGCCCGCGTGTTGAAAGTGAGAGTCAGTAGCCTGGCTAAGTACTTATTTGGCAACCTCATTAGCCAGAGGCAGCCATGGCTACGTAGCCGGCGACGTCGCCATGGCGCTCCGGTGTGTTAGCGCTCTAACAAGACCTATCTAATTATTCAATTTTATGGTGCGTCCATGCTTGGCGAACCGAGCACGAGCCGAGCCACGAACGAGCACACTGCGAGCACGATTCGCGTAGCGTGGACGGGCTTGCGAGCTTCGAACGAGCATTCGTAGCGTGCTCGACTGCGCTCCGACGGTTGTCAGTTTCTTCAGTACGTCCACGCGAGCAACGATCGAATCCTGTTCTTTCGAGGCTCGGCTCGTGCTCGCTTCGCGTAGCATGGATGCAACATTAGGTATATGAATAAAGTTTTTTTAATCAACTATATTGTAGAAAGAAAATAAAGTTGAAAATATAAAACGAGAAACAATTACCTACATAATATGATGACTTTCTTATATGCTAAATATTACGTAGCAGCCAGACAGGTAAATCTTTTGACTGAACACTAGTACATTATGTGATAAGAGCAACGTAAGTCATGTGATAAATTATTATCACCGGCAGTGTCTCAATGAAGTTGCAATCTTAATGACAAGTTGTCAATAATTTCATTTGAAACCTTATTAATATCACAATAAGAGGGAAAATCCATGCGAAATTATATTTGCGACGTGTCGGTCGGGGCAAAGACCTTTGGTTTTCTTCCGTTGAGCTAATATTAGCTTTTATTCTTGAATTGATGTAGACTGTCGGATTTTGTTTACTAGAATAGTAATACCTATCTCATGTGTTGATATCTGATGTGTTGTACACGAATACTTGCAGATTTATTAATTGAATCGAAGACGACACGCGTTCTTCTCGTCTTAGATTTTGAGCGACTAAAGGATTAGGTTTTATTTATATTGATTTTTTGTATTTTAAAGCATTATTGTGAATTTTACAACCATATTAATAATATTCGGAGTTTCTGTTGTAGATGTATTCATATTCGTAGCAAAGCTTCGTAGCTTTAAACTCTATTTTCCTTTTACCTTGATTCCGTAGGTCGCGCAGTCCTTTTATTGTATGTATGTAAAATTAATGTATACATTTTGCAAACCAACCAATTTATATATGCCTGCCTACTAGTTTTCACCCTGCGGTTTTACCCGGATTCCAGTAGCGTCTAATACAGGGTGTCCCGAGATGCAGTGTCAATCGTATGCTAGAGGTAGAGCACTTTTAGAGGTACCCGAATCACCCCCATTAATGTTCCACGACTTTTTCGTAATTTTTCATGTTTTTCTTTTGATCATAGTGACGTTAATAATCGATTTTTTATCAATTAGTTGAATAGTGATCCTAGCGATATCATATACATTTGTTTCCATAAAAGTAACCATTGCGCTAAAGAAGTATTGAAAATTAAAAGTCGGTCGGGTGATTCAGCTAGATCTTCCGATTGACACAGATTCATGGGATAGCTTGTATATTCTCAGAATAAAAAGTATCGTATGCTTTATTTCAGGATAGGATCTACACTTGTGTCAAGTTTAATCTAAATCTTTACATAATTATATAGTGATTGAGTAGCAATCATTCACACAAACATGCAGAAATATAATTTTAATCGCTTGGCTCGCGGTTAAATATATAACAATAGGAATAGCAACCAACGGGTTAATACGATACAACTATAAATAATTCGGTGCTCCTATCTACTAAACCTACTACTATTTCGGGTATCTGATTTACCATGTATCTATGTACTTCGACACAATCTATACTAACATATAAAGCTGAAGTGTTTACTTGTTCGATTGCACTAATTTCAGGAAGTAATGGTCTTTTTGGAAAGTTATTCTTTGCGTACCACAGCCACTTCATTGAGGAAGGTAGTTTAGTAGAAGGTAATTTTATATATGGGACTTACCTTTTGCTTTCGACGACTATAAGGTAAAAGAATCCTGCAATTTTAGTTGATACCTTTTCTATGTGTTTCTATGGTAGAATTATAAGAGCTAACTTCTATCTGTGTATGATTAAAGTGGATCTACGCATCTAATGAAATAGGGATGATTCCTAGGTTAAAAAAATATAATTCTAATTAGTGCGTCAGTTAGATTATCAAAAAATATTGGACACGTATTTTTTGCTTTACCAAATCATATAAAAATTACAAAGATAAAGCGTGTCAAAGTTCGGAAGTGGGGGCTCGCGACGTCACTTGTATAAAGAGTACTCTAACGTGTCGTCACGCGGAACTTCAACACACGATATCTCCGTATTTTTTTGTTTCAAAAGAAAAAGTACGTGTCTAATATTTTTTGATACAGTAAAAGACGGACTAAATAGAATTTTTAATATTTTTATTGTAAATATTTTATACATCTCTAAGTGCACTATATAAGAAGATTATTATCAAAAACAAAACAAGGATAATTTATTCTTGGAATAACAATATATCAATAATTTAATTTTTTATCTCAGGCCCCCACACGTTGACACATTGTTGTGAATCAATTACGGTAATTCATCGTAAATAGTACTATTTAATTCAATAATATTTATTAATAAAACAATCGATTATAATATCAATAACCTTTTTATTATGCACCTTTGTTGTCATTATTAATAAGTAATTACAATTGCATCACTCACAAACTATTACTTACATATACAAATATCTATTTACATAACATTACAATTGTTTGGGAAATGTTATTCAAGATTTATTCGTAAAATAATTGAATATACAAATTATGAAAAATATTATTGTCAAGATAAATAATTCAGTGTTTTATAATCTGCTTATAAAGTAATTCGTACAAAAATATTAGTCTAATAAGTTTATACAATACCAATAATTGTTTAAGATTTGCAAATCTTATATTTAGACATAACTGTCTTATAATTCTTTCATTATTGCTCATAAAATTTTCGTTGTAATAACCATTACTTATCTCAAATTATGAAAAATATTATTGTCAAGATAAATAATTCATTGATTTATAATCTGCTTATAAAGTAATTCGTACAAAAATATTAGTCTAATCAGTTAATACAATACCAATGATTGTTTAAGATTTGCAAATCTTATATTTAGACATAATTGTCTTATAATTCTTTCATTATTGCTCATCTAATTTTCGTTGTAATAACCGTTAAATAGTTACCTAATTTCAATCGTTACGTATACACAGACAAATATATTGTTTAATACTATAATTAAAAACTACTTGATAGCATTTTTTATTTCTTAAATGACGTTGAACATAGTTTTCTCAATCACAATAAAACTGGGGCCCAAGTCTGCATTTACAATTGTGTTCCCTTTGATTAATGATATATCCAGATTGAGCGTCGAAGCTAGAAAAAATAGCCCTCAACTGTTAGGGGCTAATTCAAATAAATAAAAATGCAAAATAATATTTAAATAGCTCCCGATTTTAATTGGAATAGTTCAAAAACTGCTACGTTATGAACGCACTATGACGCAGAGCATGTAAAACGTAGCTGCCAGCCTAAAAAAGTTGGCCTGTTTAATATAGTCGTGTAGTAAGGCGATGCTCTTTCTAGGTATATATATTTCTATGTGTGTTACAATGAACTACCAGTACCAGAATTTACAGATTTGGTAGTCTACTAATTCAATAACTATTATGAATTTAGTTGACAACCCACATTAGCTCAATAGCAATGGAGTCATAATGGCATTGTGTCAGAACGGCATTTTTATTTAAAATAGCAGACTTGGCGCCCTGATCTTTCTTTTTTTCAGCAGACGGTCCGTTCACCTGATGGTAAGTGATCACCGTTGTCTATGAACATTAGCAATATCAGGAGATTACCTATGTTGCTGAAGTTTTCACAGCCTACTGTATAACTGGCACTGAATTGTAACTGCCGGAAAAGATCGGTCCTTGGCAGATTCCCAATTTGAAGGTTATAGGTGGGTACTACAAAGTACCCTATTTCTACTCATGATGTACTTCATAAAACTGACTGACTGATAGACAACTCACAGCCTTAACAATTCGACTTAGAGATTTGAGATATGGAGGACTAAGAGGACATTTCCAGATATTCAACTCCTTAATAAAATAAAATCGTCGAACCGCGTGCAGTAAGTCTTGAATTGAATAAATGTAAATTTGGTGAATGCATATATTAATGGAGTTATTAATCCAAACGATCCTCAGAAGCATCGGACAGTCCAAAACAAACAGCATTAAGTCAAGAAATTAAACATCACTGGTCACTTAACTACAGGAGAATAATCAAAAAGTCTCGCATCACCTGGAATCCAGGACATTCTGGAACATTCCAGCACACGACAAACGTTGGAGCTCCAAACTGAAATCTATTTTGGACTAGACCTTCTCTTCTGGTATCTGTAGAGGTAGACTAGCATCTTCTGTTCTTCTCGATGCTGCCGCGGCTAATGCTCTTCTGTGTCTCTTCTTAGTTCGTTCTTTATGGAAGAATAGCCTGAGATAGTGGCACGGGAAGACGACGCATTCACCCGCAGGCTCCTCGGCGTCGATGTAGACCCCTCGCACCAGAACTGAGTTGGAGCAGTTCAGGAGTATGAGGAGAGAAAGGCTGATGATGTGTGAACACCAGTTGCTGAGTTTTGGTGTGTCTGTAACAATAATTTATCGTTAGATGTTTTATGTCTGAATGTACATTTGTGTGAAAGTTTATGGAGGTTGTTCTGTATAACTATTATAACAATGACAAAAATAAGAGTAATGAACTGGGAAGTTAGTGCCATTTTCTAGGCATTTGAAGGTCAGCAATACAATGGTATCGCTAATGTCCACAGGTAAAGGTGACCACTTGACCGGTATACCGGTTGACGGTGACGAGGAAGGACCGCAGTACCTGCAGATGGCTGGTCATGAGGCTAGTGACATAAAGTGTGACTGACCGGGGAAAAAGTAAACGTCGAGCAGCCCCCAGACGCCGCGCCACACGTTGACGGTGGCGAGGAAGGACAGCAGTACCTGCAGATGGCTGGTCATGAGGCTAGTGACATAAAGTGTGACTGACCGGGGAAGAAGTATACGTCGAGCAGCCCCCAGACGCCGCGCCACACGTTGACGGTGGCGAGGAAGGACAGCAGTACCTGCAGATGGCTGGTCATGAGGCTAGTGACATAAAGTGTGACTGACCGGGGAAGAAGTATACGTCGAGCAGCCCCCAGACGCCGCGCCACACGTTGACGGTGGCGAGGAAGGACAGCAGTACCTGCAGATGGCTGGTCATGAGGCTAGTGACATAAAGTGTGACTGACCGGGGAAGAAGTATACGTCGAGCAGCCCCCAGACGCCGCGCCACACGTTGACGGTGGCGAGGAAGGACAGCAGTACCTGCAGATGGCTGGTCATGAGGCTAGTGACATAAAGTGTGACTGACCGGGGAAGAAGTATACGTCGAGCAGCCCCCAATCGCCGCGCCACACGTTGACGGTGGCGAGGAAGGACAGCAGTACCTGCAGATGGCTGGTCATGAGGCTAGTGACATAAAGTGTGACTGACCGGGGAAGAAGTAAACGTCGAGCAGCCCCCAGACGCCGCGCCACACGTTGACGGTGGCGAGGAAGGACAGCAGTACCTGCAGATGGCTGGTCATGAGGCTAGTGACATAAAGTGTGACTGACCGGGGAAGAAGTATACGTCGAGCAGCCCCCAGACGCCGCGCCACACGTTGACGGTGGCGAGGAAGGACAGCAGTACCTGCAGATGGCTGGTCATGAGGCTAGTGACATAAAGTGTGACTGACCGGGGAAGAAGTATACGTCGAGCAGCCCCCAGACGCCGCGCCACACGTTGACGGTGGCGAGGAAGGACAGCAGTACCTGCAGATGGCTGGTCATGAGGCTAGTGACATAAAGTGTGACTGACCGGGGAAGAAGTATACGTCGAGCAGCCCCCAGACGCCGCGCCACACGTTGACGGTGGCGAGGAAGGACAGCAGTACCTGCAGATGGCTGGTCATGAGGCTAGTGACATAAAGTGTGACTGACCGGGGAAGAAGTAAACGTCGAGCAGCCCCCAGACGCCGCGCCACACGTTGACGGTGGCGAGGAAGGACAGCAGTACCTGCAGATGGCTGGTCATGAGGCTAGTGACATAAAGTGTGACTGACCGGGGAAGAAGTATACGTCGAGCAGCCCCCAGACGCCGCGCCACACGTTGACGGTGGCGAGGAAGGACAGCAGTACCTGCAGATGGCTGGTCATGAGGCTAGTGACATAAAGTGTGACTGACCGGGGAAGAAGTAAACGTCGAGCAGCCCCCAGACGCCGCGCCACACGTTGACGGTGGCGAGGAAGGACAGCAGGTGGTAGAGGTCGGCCAGCAGCAGGCGCGCGGCGGGGCGCACGCGCGCCGCGCCCCACACCACCGCGCCCTGCACGCTGAACGTCGCCACCACTACGCCGTACCCCACGATCTGTTGGTTATACCACGCATACCATTACTTTAATAATGCCTTGTTAAGTTCAACCACGAAGCTTCTTAACTAAAAGGTTATTCATATACAACGTGTAACGGGTGAAGACTACATAGACTCTGTACATCGAACAATTAACCCGATTACAAGGACCAACAAGAAATTTGTTTGTACCTAACTATAAACTACAGGTGTCCCATGGCAAGTTGCTAAAACTTAATAGCCCAATTTCTCCTCCACCTATTAAATTGAGTTTTGGTTATCGACGCTCACGCATATGAGTGTATGTAGTTTTATTCCTTATGTTACAGAGTTACAAATACGTGCGTTGAAATGAGTGACCTTATGATTGACGAAAAAGTGTATCTCATTGCGTGCTTTTTCTCTAGTGGTAAAGTCTATGCAAACGCGTATAGAGGATTTAGAACCAAGTTTGTACAGCATAGAGTTGCTAGTGAAAACACTTTAAAAAGGTATTTAAAATGAACTTATTTATGTTTATATTTTGTTTCATGATTTTTTTTTCTTAACAAATTTGACTAAAATTCTTTTTTTAAGAGGGTTATTGATAATTTTAATCTTTACGGCCGTAGATATGATGCCCGGGACCTTTATACACAGTTGTAACAGAGGAAAAAGTTGATGAAATAGAAAAATATTATTCAGAAAATCCAAATTCCAATATTAGAAGGCGATGATAGCTCAGTGGTAGTGACGTCGGATACCGAGACGAAGGTCCCGGGTTCGAATCCTACAATGAGCTTAAGCTTTCGGTGAAGGAAAACATCGTGAGGAAACCAAAGCACGGTGGTAGGGTACTTTGTAGTACCCGCCTGGCTGGCTACCACCCTTAAGTTGAAAATCTGTCGCCAAGCACCTTTCGGTGTGTTCCGACAGCTGCACTTGAGAGCCAGTTCCTTCTAGGCTTTGTGTGCTTACCACCTTCGGCCGCATCATCACTTACCATGGTGAGATTGCAGTCAAAACACAGGCCTATAAACAGTAAAAAAAAAAAAAAAAAAATTAGAAAAACTACTTAAGTACCTACTAAAAATATCAAAATCTTCACTAAACAGAGTTTAAAAAAAATTTGTTACATCAATATAAAAATAATAACTCATCAGATATTAATTCCAGAATCCAATGAAGCACGTATAGAATTTAGCAAAATAATAACAGATAATGTTTAAGTCCGGAGAAATTTATGATTTAAAAAAAAAAACTGAATAAGCAAATTTTTGGATGAATTGATACGTTAATAAACAAAATTATCGTTTTTGGGGCACGGAAAATCTTAATATTTCAATCCTTGTGACTTTTTCTAATGAGGTTATATCAAAGATCACTGTAACGCTGAACATCTAAAAACAAAAAAGGAATTGATTAATGCTATCTAAAAAACTGTAAGTAGTATTTCAGAAGAAAAATTAAACAAAATTTTGCATAGCTTTCGAAAAAGAATTGATTATTGTGCAAATAGTGATGGTGAACACTTTGAAAATATTTATCATTAAACTTACTGATTTTAAAAAAATAAGTAAAAAATGCTAAAATAATTTTTAATCAAAATAAATTTATATCTAAAAAAAACCTCCAAATGTCTTCTTTCGAAATCAATTTGAAGCATCTTAAAACCTGCATTCATTTTAAAACGATTGCCGATTAGTTTTAGCAACTCGCCGTGGGACACCCTGTACATGCAAATACCGGGGTCTAGGCTTCGAATATGATTTTGTCCCATTCGGTGTCGAGACCCTTGGTCCGTGGGGTCCTCCAGCGCTATAAGGCTTTTTAAGGAAATAGCAAAAAGGTTACTCGACATCACAGGAGACCGAAGAGCTGGCAGCTACCTCGGACAAAGAATTAGTCTAGCTATTCAAAGGGGGAACGCTGCCAGTATCTTCGGAACCTTGCCTAAAGGGACTCCTTTTAATAATATATTTTAGTTATATATATAGTTTTAATTTCATTGTTCTAGTATATATTTCTTTCAATCTATTTTAGTTATGTAATTTTTTGAATAAATCCATTGTAAATATTAATACACTAAAGTTAACTACATAATACACAATAACATTAAGATCGACAGACAATACGACGAAGACGCGGCGCCTGTATCTAATCCTGCGCAAACATCCTTATCTGTCATGCGTATAGTCATAAATCACATGTCCCGCATTAAAGGCTTCTCAATTTAAAGCTCTAAAGTAATGCTTTAAGACTCATGTTTGTAAACACGGTTATATATAGACAATGTTTGGTAAGGAGTGGAAACGATGGAATTGACATTAGATAGAAATTTATGATTCATTATTAGATTTTATAACAGTCGGTTTGTCAATGATCAGTAGTGCAATTCTGATCTTTTTTGACAGCTGACGACGACGACGTCCGTCGTCGCGGTCTATTCTCTATACATTCGTAGTGCGGTGCTACATTTTTCAATTGGTCAATTAATTAATGTTTAATTTTATGAAGCTCCTATTAAGGTCGTATTATGTATCCATTATAAAAAAAAAACCTTCACTTTGTGGATCACTTTCATTTATGATAGTTTCTGTGTAATGTTATAATATTTGAAGTAAGTATGTTTTATTACAAATTATTTATTATAAATCCAAGACTGTTCTTTGTCGAAATCAGTCAAAAACAAAGGCCCAGTTCAGCAGAGGACATCTCGTGACAGAATATGATGATGATACTAATTTTATAGTGGTTACAGAGTTGGTATACATATTTCAGATATCTGCAGCTCGGATAAGTCATATTATGGGCATCCTTAAATCAGCCAATGATGAAGATATCTTGGAAAAACGTCGTCAAGCTCAACAGTTGAGACTTTTGGCGAGTAATTCTTTAACTATTCTTGTTGAAATAAACATTGATTAAATTGTGCACAGCACTACAAAGTCAATGCATTTTTATTTACTGGAAATGCTAAAATTCTTCCAAATTCTATATAGAAGTCTTTGATATCTGGCTTATTTTTATTATTCCTTATAAAAAAATACCTCGTCAATTTGGTAGTATGTACTTACATACGAGTATGTTATTAAACATTATTCGTGAAAAAATGTTAATTGTTTCAATATTTTCAAAATATGGGCGCTATATCTAGCTTTCTTTTTGTGAAGTTTAAGTCGTAATATTAAGATAAAGTTAAACCAATGAATAGCCTTCATATTAAACCTTTAAAATTGGTATATTCAGTACATTAAAGTTTTACTAAAATATGAAATAAAATTAGCCTTTATCTAGTTTCCATATCATAAGTTTGCTTAGCTTGGGATTACGACTCACATCATTAAAATAAATGAAATCCACTCGCAGAGCGCAGTTGATGTTTACAATACACCTTCCAGCCCATTTTAATTCTTTTGACCAATTCAAGTATTCAATTGTTTCGACATGCAATAGTCCGGGAGGTACTGATGCATTTTAGATAGTATTAATATGCCGATCGATGGCCATCTTTTTCAATAGATCTTGAATGACTAATATGTGAACCACGCATCAGCGATGCACCCGCGGTGGGTTTAGGATTGGAAGGTTACGGCAGGGGTAAACTTTTTTTTTTACAAATTCATGCGAGCAGCTGATGCGTGTTCCCCCCTCCACCATGCAGCAGACGATTTTTTTCAGCTCAGTATTATGTCAAATACTTATGAAACAAGTTTGAGCCGGCGTACTATGTCTTTTTTTTTACTGGGAGTGGCTGATGACGGATGTAGAAGACTTGAGCACTTACTTGAGCAGACGGTCGGTTCACTTATTAGTCATATAAGATCAACTATACATTTCAACGTCAGCCGGCTTACTATGACTTTTGTGTTTGCAACGCTACCTCCCGGACTAACCGTCACAACGGAGTCGTCGTCGGTTGCTGTCAAAAACGTTTCAGAATACCAAAGCAGGGGTGGTGCCAAAATTGACACATTTTACGTTTTACAGTTTTGGTCGTCTACTGACACAATAGCGTTATAATGGCGCCATAATAGCTTTCCAATGATTTTCCACTGAAACTACAATCGTACCACAATGAACTTTTAGTTGTCAGTTTTGACAGTTTTTGTACTAAACTTCTTTTTATTCATTATGAGACCATTATGAATTAGTAGACAGCGCACATCGGCTCAATGATAATGGAATTGCAATAGTATCGTGTCAGTATGACATTTTAGCAGACTTGGCCCTCTGAAGGTATGTTGCATTGTTTTGAAATAGGATTTGTTGTATGATTTGTTTCATTCGAAAAATAATCATTCGGAAAACAAATACATTTTTTATGTACTTTTTAATATATCTACTGACGTCCCCAAAGGGTATCAACGGGCCCCTTTTACTAAGCCTCCGCTGTCCGTCAGTTAGTCAGTTCATCCGTCCGTCTGTCTGTCAGTGGGCTGTATCTCATGAACTGTAATAGGTAGACAGTTAAAATTTTCAGTTTTTTTTACGACTAAGTCGGTAATCAAGCATATCACCCGCCTGATGGTAAGCGGTTACCGTAGCCATATGGACGCTTGTAACAAACGAAGCATCGCTCACACTTTACCGACATTTCCTCCCTCCCCTATGAGCTCTGGCGACCTTAGTCACGCACAGGAACAGAACTTTACACAACATAAAGTTATTTGGCTGCGGTATTCTGTAAGGTGGAGGTACTTCCCCAGTCGAGCTGCTCTTTGAGCGAATAAACGCTAGGCTCTACCTCTCTTAGAATGTGTGTTTCTTTACGGAACCCTTTGTGTGCAAGTCCGACTCACACTTGGTTTGTTTTTAAGTAGTTTTATTTACGCTAAACGTTAGCCTTGTTATATAAGTTTGGCTTCGAGAAATTTAACCAAAAAAATCGTAAACTAATAAGGTCTATGGACCCATAGTTTACAGGAAACCTTTACGAAAATCTTGTCTTAAATTAATTGCACTGAATCGGTGTTTATATTGTGTAGACTATCTTGTATTGAATGGTGAATGCGGCTACCGGAATTCGCCGGAAAGTGTTTGATAATCAATTTTCAACTTGAAAATGATAGCCACGCTTATGGGCACTACAAAGCCTAACCAATAATAATACCTAGATTTTTCTACTATACTTATATACTATAGGCTATATATACTCATAAATAGAAGAAGAGAAGGACGATATCCCCAGCACTGGGTTGACTGACACACAAAATCATTGTCAGACACTCAAATATTTATCTATATTAATTGTATAAACAAACACTCGTTACGTATTGCAGCGCAATTGTGTTTAATTGTTAAATAATATTTATTTAAGGGCACATGATAAGGATAAATGTAACGATCGGAAAATAAACTTCCTCATATAATGATAAGTGGTAATAATAATAATATGTAATGTCTGTTGTTGAAACTGGAGCATTTTATTTGTGCAGTACCAATAAATTTAATTCCTCTACAAAAAATCAAAATCAAAGTCATTTATTCAGTTTAGGCCCTAGTAAGGCACTTATGAACGTTAAATTGGTACATACAGTTGAATTTACCACCGGTTCGGAATACACTTATAATACAGGTCGTTGTTTTGGTCAGCGACGAGCGACTCAGGGTCGATAATACAAATGATACTGGTGCTAAAAAAAAAAAAAAAAACTTTATTTTTTTTTAATAATAAAAATAAAAAAATAAAAATTTGAAAATCATGTAATAAGCTAAAGTGTAGACTTAATACTCAACGGGAGTACGAGGGAGTAAAGGGGTGGGGCGATGGCGGCTTGCGCCTAGCTCTAGTCTGTGCACGTGCCTAGTAACCATACTTTGCAGTAATTTTATTTCAAATTGAATAAGGTATTTCTCAACATATTTACAGTATTTAATGGAATTAAGTCCATTTTTGGGGAATATATATTTTGTACTACCGCTCCTGGGTCGCTTGTCGCTGACCAAAACAACACCCAGTATATAAGCACTCCTCTTATAATCTATACATATAAAATGCTTTGTCCTGAATGACTGACTGACAATCAACGCACAGCCTAAACCGCTGATCGTAGAGACCTGAAACTTGGAGGGTGTGTTCATTGTATGACGTAGGCATCCGATAAGAAAGGATTTTTCGAAATTCTACCCCTAAGGGGGTGAAAAACGGGGGAAAAGTTTGTATGGGACAACGTGATTCCTTGGTCCGATCTACTTCAAATTTTGCATAAACATTCTTTAACAGGATTGATAGAAGACGTGTTGTGTATTTTATTGAAACTCATCGCTTAACGGGGTTAAAAAGGGGTAGAAACTTATTTTAGGGGTGATTTGCATCGAAGTTGATATCAATACTCCTTAGTACTTTTGATTTAAATTACATTTTATTTTGACACATGTTTCAAAAGATTACAGAATAAGGCAGATGGAGCGCCCGGAACACGGGAGAGGCCAAAAAAGCAAATAAAAATTGTAAAACAAATACCTGTGGGGCGATTAAGTAACTAAATTTCAATCTTTTTCGAATTGAAATCGGTACAATATAGCGGTTTTCTGATAACTTTTTTACGTTCTGATAACTGCAAATACAAACAGTGGTTCATTAGAAATGGAACCATTCCCGATTTTGTAATATTTCTGCCGATTCAGAGGTTATTTCAATCTGAATTTCATTGCAATAAAGTTACGTAATCCACGTACTGGTATTCACTTTTGAATTTGTATTTGCTTTGTTTCAAAAACTTTATTTAACGAAAAACACTTTCGTTTAAGAGTGCGTATAAAGCAAAATAACAAATCTTAGAATTGAAGTAAATAATATTTAAATGAAAAAATATTTTATATGGGTATTTTCATTATGCGAGGTTTATTACGCGAGGGTTCTATCTGAGCAAAAAGATAATGGAATGAAAATTCCTCGATAGAAAAAAATGACAAAGCTACCTCTAATAATAATGAATTTACATTTTTATTCGTTCATGATGTATCTAATTGAGACAAAAAATCGATAAATAATATCACTAACGTATGAGCTAGGGCTGCTATTAACGATTTTTTTAAATATTCTATACTTTACGAGTTATTTAGATAAGAAGCGCTTAGTTCATTTTTGTTCCGCGAAACACGCTATCTCCGTCTCATGCCACGCGAAGATTAGACATAAGTTTGTTTCATCTGACATTGCCATATTTTTCTGGCTTTATACTCTTAAATAAACTTTGTGGTTTTTTTGGCCTCACTCCCGTGTTTCGCGCGCTCTATCTGCCTTTTGTTCAGTAATCTGAGCCGATTTTATTCAAAAAACTTGGTAATCTTAAAAAATGGAATTTCAAATATAAAAGAATATTTAAATCGGATTGGAATTCGAAACAAAATATATTTTTTTCTTGGATATTTGAATGAAAAACGTACCTTTGGGACTTTTTGGCGGGAACTTGCAGAGTGACGTTGTGTTTTCATTTTTATTTTCATAAATTCGTGTATTTTGAGTTTTATTGCATATTATCGGTGGTATTTTATCCAATAAAGATCAATCCATGTGCACCAGTGAAGTGAAATGAAATGAATCATGTGTATCGTGACTTTTCAAGTTGTCTCAAGAAGTCCGTGAAAATTTTTAGTATAATGACCACCAACTGTACTAAAACATGACTATTATGGACGGTGACTGACTGAGGACTATGTGAAAGTGATTTATTGTGACTAAAACTTATAATATAACTGGAAAATAGCAAAATACACAAGTTGTGTGACGCCAACATCTTAAAAAAAAACTTACCTTTGCCTTGATTAACCTTCGAAATTCCTTGGAAATCTCTTAGATTAGGTACCTACTTAGCGAATATTTGCGATTGCTGTATAATTTGTTTGGAAGTTCATTTTCACTATTTCATTAGAATATTTTGAGTGTAGTTAATTTAATTTCTTTTTCATTTGATTATGTTCGTTATCATAATTAAATAAGATTCTTTGAGTTTTATTTGTATAATATTGTGTATAATATTGGTTTTTAGTTTTAATAGTAAAAATATCCGTGATTGATTTTTCGGGGTGATTTGCATCGAAGTTGATAGCAATACTCCTTAGTGCTACTGATTTAATTATTCGTTTATATTTGACATTCCATTTTTAAAGAGTTTTGCATTGCACCAGGCTTTTATGTGAGTTCAACTTTTTTTAAATAAAATCGGATTGAATTTTTTGAACATTTTTGTCTGTCTGTTCCGGTTCATAGCTGATGTTATAAGGAGTAACTTAGCTACTTTTATTTTTTATAATAAGTGTTCCGCGCAATAAAAATCAAACCGTACGCGGGTGAAACCGCGGGAGTCTGCTAGTATAATATATAAGCTAATGACCAGGGTGCTTTGTAATGGCTCCTTGTGCATCGACACCGGAGTTAACTTTTGTGGAGCAACACTGTGCAACACGGTAACATTAGGTAACTTACCTAACACAGTGTTGTGTGGTGTTGTTTTACAAAAAATAACTGCAGTGTGAATGCACAATTTTTCTATACAAATAAGGAACGTGCAAAAGTTTATATAATTTCAAACATTTACGTTGCAGCGGAACTGTAGGGAACGGAAGCAAAGCTATTCTTCGAAGTAAAATTGTATATTTTCATCTTTATTTCCATTAATTAACGTACAAATTACTTTTCTCTCTGAGCGTAATCAGGATGCTTGAGGATGTTAGTCAACTCATTACTTATGGACGTCCGTCTGCGCAATCTGAAAATCGAAAGCTGAGACTATATTCAATGAGAACAAATGTTTCTAAAACCATGAGACTTTTAATGGAATCATTTTACTTTTTCTGATAGGGCAAAATTACAGCTTTCATTTAGACCATAAATTCAGGACATCCTGTATCCCTGTATATGACAATGTGTTTGTCCTTCTTTCACGCAGCAACAGAGCAACGGATCCACGTGATGTTTTGCATAGAGAAAAATGTGCAGGAGAATTAGGCTACATTTTATCCTGGTAACCGTGAAAACCGTGCAATGGAAGCTAGTTATCGAATACTTTCTTCTCGGTAAAATTATACTTTAGAAACTTATTAGTCGGTTCAAATTGCCTCACTTAATATAAGTACCAAGATCCTCATACTCATATGAGGAAAAATATTCCTCAAATTAATGGCATCATTTGCGTCCAAGAATAGCAACGCGTCACACGAATTATCCAATTTCCCTTTGCAAATTATGCTAAGTTTCAGGAACCGAGGCAAATAGGTAAACGTTTCGGTTTTTGCCCGCTGTTTACTAATAAAAACATTTATTCCGTCCCACGTGGTGCAATTTGCTTCAATGTCACAGTTTGTTATTGAACGTGAGGTGTAGTGCTTCAACGATGTCATCGGGTCATAACTCATAAGTTGAAGATGAGGAGTCTGTGACAATATTACAATATTAGCGATGGCAGTGCGGTTTTACCATCGACTTATAATCATATGGACATGAAATGTTTGTCTATAGTTTTCCTCGCAAAGCCGATGAATACTTGTTGAATTATCTGCTCGTAGATACCGTGATATAATATAAATACATTCTAACAATCTTTTATATATGATTTATAAATATCGATGTAGGCTTATCCACATGGGCTGCACTATTGACGGTTATTTTCTCCTCCGGGTAAGTTTAGGTATGCAGGTTTTTTTTAGTAGGTATGGCAAGTCCATATATATATGTCAATGGGTTTTACCTACGGCCTATCTTAGATTAGAGTATGGATTTAGATGAAACGTTATACCATGACAAGGCACAGACTGATGGTAAGCGGTTTCCGTAACGACATGTACGCTTGCAACACATGGGGCATCACTCACATGTTATCGACCCTTCTCCCCCAAACGGGTGCCAAACGGGACCTTATTACTAAGACTCCGCCGTCCGTCCGTCCGTCTGTCTGTCAGTGGGCTATATCTCATGAACGGTAATAGTTAGACAGCTGAAATTTTCAGAGAATATGTATTTCTGTTGCCGCTGTAACAACATTCTTTCATTCATTCGTCTTTTTTTGGCGTTTTTATTTCATGGCAAAGTTGAGTTAGTTAATATTGTACGGAACCCTCCGTGCGAGTCTGACTTGCACTACCACCCTTAAACTGATGATCTGTTGCCAGGCAGGCACCTACCGGTATGTTCCGACAGCAGCACTTGAGAGCCAGTTCCCTTGAAGACTTTGTGTGCTTACCACTTTCGGCAACATCATCACTGACCGTTGTGAGCAGTAATTTGTAAATAGTTGTGAGTGTGAAGTCAAGAATAATAAAAAAAGTTTTACTGTTCGCCAACTAGCGTTCGTCAGCAAATTTATTGTTTGCGAACACAATAAATTTGCTGACGAACGCTGGTTATCTGATCCCAAAATTAGCAAAGCTTGTACTATGTGCTGACGAACGCTGGTTATCTGATCCCAAAATTAGCAGAGCTTGTACTATGACCTACTTACGTACTACATTAAACATACTACTTTTTATTTGTAAATACCGACTCAGGAAGTGCAGACATGTTCATACACACAAACGTATGTCATGAGTGGGAATCAAACCCACGAACTGCGGCGTGATAGGTGGCACCAACTGGCCCGTCAAATTTTATTACAATACAATAAAATTTGATTACGTCATTAGGGTTATCTGAAAGAACCTAATAACTTTAGGGTTCATCAACTTTAACCCCTGTGAACTCCAGGAAAAAAGACAAACTTATCTGAGCAATCTCATGCACTCAATCATCGTAACAGTGGACTGCAATTTCAACGAAATTCTCTTTAATTTGGCCATTTTATGGACGTCATTTTAGAACAATTTTGTAATCAAACGTTCTCGTAGTAGCCGGTGTATTCTAATTCTTTGTGTGCTAAAACCAATAATAAAATTGTACTACATATTGTAGGTTGGGGGACACAAGACGACCCGGGAGGAAGAATCAATTGCGTGGCGAACGTAAGTGGTCACTGACTCAATGGCGGCCCTAGTATAATGATAAACAGTAAACATCATTCATTCGTCAACACTATTTTTGTTCTTCAACGGCAACTAAAACCTATGAAGTGAAAACTCTTTGATCGAGCTCTAGTAGAAAAAGAATATGGTAAAAGTAGTAGTAGTAGTTTATTCATCCATAAAAGGATAGGCAAGGGTTTTTTTCAACCATACAGCCATTTCATACGTGTAATTTTATATAATATCATTTTCATTTTAGTACAATGGTGGTCATTGTACTGAAGCTTTTCACGGACTCTTTGAGACAACTTGAAAAGACACGATACACATAATTCATTTCATTTCACTTCACTGGTGCACATGAATGATTTTTATTGGATAAAATAAATATGGTAAAAGTTTTCATACGAATTATTCAGACGTTTGCGCGGGAACTCGCAGAGTGACGTAGCGTTTTCGTTTTTATTTTCATAAATTCGTGTATTTTGAGTTTTATTGCATATTATCGGTGATATTTTATCCAATAAAGATCAATCCATGTGCACCAGTGAAGTGAAATGAAATTAATCATGTGTATCGTGACTTTTCAAGATGTCTCAAGTAGTACGTGAAAAGTTTTAGTACAATCAACATTGTACTAAAACATGACTTTTATGGACGGTGACTGACTGAGATTATAATATAACTTAACACTGGCAGAAATAAATCCTAATTTGGATTTGGTTGTCAAACTTAAAACTAAGAAGAAGAAGAAAGACTGTGTGTCGTTGTCAAGCAGAGGGTATGAAAAGTAGAGTATTCATCTCGAAGATAAAGCCTGTCTTCGTCTTGGGCGGCTTGAACTCCTCGCTTCATTTAGGAATCTACATAACTCCCTCCATTCGCTCAGGAGTTAAGTTTAAAATCCCTCGCTACGGTCGGGAGCTAATTCTAACTAGAGTCCTTTGTTACGCTTAGGGTTCAATATGCCACCCGTGACGTAAGACACTGCTTTATCCCCTTGCATAATCTACTATTATAGTCTCATTTCATATTATTTTACATTACTTTTGATTATATACTATTATAGATTACACTCCGATAACACAAAATTCATATAAATATCCCGAACTTAGAAAACCTTGTACTATGGATACCAGATAACTGATATGCTACTTTTAAATAAACATAAGTAGATAATTACAGACTCAAAACAAATAAACGTGTTCAGGGTAAATAGTAATGATATTAAATATATGATGTATTATGTTTGTTTAATTCGATGATAAAAACGAAGAACAAGAGGTCGAACGCCGCATTAATATAGGCTGGAAAAGGTTCTGGTTCTTGAAGGAAATTCTGAAAGGGCAATTTCCCCTACACCTAAAAAAGACCGTTCTAGATACCTGTATTCTGCCTAATATCACTTATGGATGCCAGACATGGACGTATAATACTAAAATAAAAACCAAACTAGTAAAATGTCAAAAGGCAATGGAAAGAAGCATACTAAAAATACGACGAGTACATAAAATAAGAAGCGAATACATAAGACGGAAAACGAAAGTTATAGACACCTTACATTATGCTTTAAAACTGAAATGGCGGTGGACAGGACATATAGCAAGATACACAGACAAAAGGTGGACATTAGAAACAACGGTATGGGAAGGACCGACCGGAAAAAGAAGAAGAGGGCGCCCTAGAAAAAAGTGGATAGAAGACATAACAGCCGTAGCAGGAAGAGAATGGACAACAAAGGCAAGAAACAGAGAGATTTGGAACAAGCTGGAGGAGGCCTATACCCGTGAAGGGGTTCCGATCAATGATAAAGAAGACAGAACATAAAGATAGCGATTAAAATGAAATTTGTCCAAACAGAATAAAGAAATAAATAATACAATTAGTGCTATTTTTAAGATGAGTTGTATTTTATTTTTCATTTTATTTAATATATTTTAATGCATGTAATAATTAGATTGGAAATAAATGGGCTTTATTATTATTATTATGTTTGTTGACATTAGATTACATGATAAAACTTATTATTAGACGAATCTTGAGGAGCATTAGCTGTGTTATCTTATTTATAAAATAAGTCACTTTTTCACAAAAGTGAGACTCCGCTAACATCGAACTAAAAACCGTTGTTATAAAATACGACTATAAATTATTATTCCGTGTATTTTTTACCACCACACATTTATTTTATTTATTTATTTATTACACAATAGATTTTACGTTGTATAAAATAAAACTTGGGATACTGCGTTGTATATATTCTATTGACACTGAGGTTTAAAATGACCTATATGCGGAAAGAGCGCCTAGATTTTTAAAAGTATACAGATATTTTTTCTATATTAATGGTAACCAGTTTTACTTATGGTAATCTAAACACGTGACCCATTTAATTTAAGAATGGATTTGATCGTTCAAGTGTTGATCACTTGAAAATATGATCCTTGCAAGCTATGTCAAACCTAGTCGTAAGTAGAATTGGTTTTTAATGTGTTTAAAAACATTAATGGTGTATTTAAAATACCCAAAGGGCATACAAACTTAAAAATAGCTCTAGATTGGGGCTTGACGATGATTGTCCCGCAATTTTTATTAGCGAGTGACATGTTTGTTCCGACACTTTGCCAGCTGTGGCAATGATCGAATGATTCGTAGAAAATATTGAAGAATGAATGAATAGTTTCGGACTCCACAAAGGATCATTATGGCACTCCATAAAACTACTTAGGGTGATGTGTGTGATTTATATTTTGTACCAAAATATTGAATTTGGTTTCAGATTCAAGTTTATTATGATTTTTTTAGGGTTCGTCATGTCTGTCTGTCTGTCTGTCCGTCCGTATGTCAAAGCCACTTTTTTCCGAAATTATAAGAACTATACTGTTAAAACTTGGTAAGTAGATGTATTCTGTGAACCGCATTAAGATTTTCATACAAAAATAGAATAAAAAACAATACATTTTGGAGGTATCTATGGATAGGTCTTCAAAAATGATATTGAGGTTTCTAATATATTTTTTTTCTAAACTGAATAGTTTGCGCGAGAGACACTTCCAAAGTGGTAAAATGTGTGTCCCCCCCGTAACTTCTAAAATAAGAGAGTGATAAAACTAAAAAAAATATATGATGTACATTACCATGCAAACTTCCACCGAAAATTGGTTTGAACGAGATCTAGTAAGTAGTTTTTTTTAATACGTCATAAATCGTAAACCGCAATTTACCTTTCATTCAATCAACTCAAATATTAAAACAATAAAAAAACATCTTTATATTATGCTACGGAACCCTTCATGGGCAAGTCCGACTCGCACTTGGCCGCTTTTTTTTATTGCTTGATTGTACGGGTCTTGGTTGGTCGGATTTTGATGAGCTGATTTACTATTGTATCTTATTAGTAGTTAAATTAGATAACATCCAAATTCACTAATAACAAAATACAGTTTTTGTGTTCAAAATCAGAGAGAGATAATTTATAAGGCAGTAGTAACTAATAATTTAGCTCGAGCCATGCAACTGGCATATTTTAAATTTGGTTTATTTTTATTTACAAAGACAACTATTACCGAATGTAACAGACTAGAATGTAAGGTTGAGGTCTGATAATAAAGCTTTGGTCCATAGTATTCTAAAGAATTAATATTGACTTAAAACTTTAATAAGGCACTCAAAAATCATGGGAGCTCAGTTTAACTAAGTTTATTTCAGCTATTTTAATATATTATGTCCTAAACAAATTTCGCTTTGGGGAAAACCTGATACTAAGACTTAACAATTTAGCTTTCCTCTGAGATAATGCAGTTGCATCGCAATATTTATGCAAACATATTATTTGTACAGCCGTATATGTCTTAGTTTACTATGCACTCTATCAATACTAGAAACAATCTCATCTCATCTCACTAATATTATAAATGCGACAGTATGGATGTTTGTAAGTTTAGATGTTTGTACCTCAATCACGCTTCAACATCTGAATGGATTTGGACGAAATTTAGCACGCTAATAGAACATGTTCTGGATTAACACATAGGGTACTATTTATCCCGGGAAAGCAATATATCCCTCGGGTGCGTGAGTGAAACCGCGGGGCGCAACTAGTACTAGAAATAAGTGACTGTATAATACTTGTGACTGATTTTATATACTGAAAATAGTGCAAGGTTCATATATAGTCCCTCAAACTTATCTGGCCCAGTGGCCAAAAGAGGAACTAACGAGTTTGAAAGATCTGCCTGCCATTCGCTATTGGTTGTTTGCTCTACCAAATGCGATAACAGTGCCTCTCTCACCGGGCCAGATTAGTTTGTGGGACTATAAACAAAACACATGATTTTATTAAAATAAAAACTGATGAAATTTGAAATTTGACTTCACATAAATTACGGAACGAATAAAAAAAAAGTCAGAAAAGCGAAAGACTTTTCGAATGCAAGAGTCTAATCATAAGTGACTATGAAGGCTTATTAAAATCAAAAATATAAAAAAAACTCACCAGTGAAGTCCAGCAGGACTTGACTTGGTCCTCAGGGAACAGGAAGATGTCAAGTAGCGCCCAGGAGCCTCTCCACACGAACACTACCAAGGAGCCCACCACGCCCACTGAGAATATGCAGTCCAGGACGTACAGCATCGTCTCTCGGCTGTTCTGTAAATAATATGCTATGTTATATTACCTATTCAGCACGGCCTTTTCGTTTTAGAAAGGAAAAATATAACTACCTACTTTCTATGTATTTATAAATTTTTAGTTACACAAAAACTCACAAATTGATAGAAAATACAGGTACACACCAATTAATATACATGGGTGTGTCAAAAAGCTTCCTTTGTTAGGGTTCCAAAAAAGTAAAAAAGAAACCCTGATGGTGCCACTCCGTTCGTCTGTCTGTCTGTCCGTCAGTCACAGCGGTATATTTCAGCAACTATAATGCTATTAACTTTGGAATAGTTATATTGATGACACAAACATACTGCAATTTTTTTTTTCAATACAAAAGCGGCCGGAATTAGCGATCGAAATTCTAAAGAAGGGTTAATCAAATGGAGTATGTCATATGAAAGGGCTATATTTGAATTAGGGCTTATGATGAAAAATTACAATAAAATACCATTACTTATCTCTGAAATTTCTAATTCGAATAATCTGAAATAATTATAGTTGATAGATATTGATGTAAATATAGCAGGAAAAATAGAACGATGTTTCCAATTATATTTCGAAATTATCAAAATTAGTTCACAAACATAGTTGCGGTCCGGTTATTTACAACAGCTATGGCCTGAACCTAGAAATGTTCAGCGCAGACGACATACCGCAGCGTGCCGCACCACGCCGTACTTTTTAGTCTGTGAAAATAGAACCTATACAATTCTAAGCAGTAAGGCGCCGATCCCACTGACAAGAGTTCTAGAGTTCCGAGTTCCAAGCTCTGCATCCGCGTTGATTGTAAGCTATGTGGCGCCTTTGAAAGTAAAAAAACTGAATGATGTGTGATCAGTAGCGAATATTGCAGAACTCTAGAACTCTAGACTGCTTGCTGTGTGCACAATAGTCAACACGGAATGT
This sequence comes from Polyploca ridens, assembly GCA_951394255.1. Lineage (NCBI taxonomy): Eukaryota > Metazoa > Arthropoda > Insecta > Lepidoptera > Drepanidae > Polyploca > Polyploca ridens. Next base: position 15,336,191 of record OX596251.1, read on the forward strand.
AGAACTCGGAACACGGAACTCTAGAACTCTCTCTGAGGGATCGGCGCATAACCAAAGGCAGTAACGCACACGACGCGCAAAAAGTCCGGTCCCTTTATTTTCACACAGACTTTTTGTGTGCTGCAGACTCCTTCGCATGAAATAGTCCATCGTCTGCGCTATATCTAAGAAAGGTTGGAGGTGGAACCTTCGGTGAGTGAGGAACGCTCAGACTCGCACTTGGTCGTTTTTATCATGATCCAAGATAATTATACCATGGTTTTTATGTAAATTAATAATCAAATTGCAAAATGTCTTGTAGTATTTTTTATATGACAGCACAGTGGTATGACGTCAAAAGCCTAAGGAGGTTCGAATCCTAGAACTTGAGCTTCCAATGAAGGAAAATATCGTGAAAAAATCATAGCATAATAGTTACTCCGTAGTACCCTCCTGCCTATGTTGAAAATCTGTCGAAAACACCAGTGAGATCCGGCATTGATACATGAGAGACAGCTCCCTTCTAAGCCTTTGACCCCAGGAACTCGCCCACGAGCGACATTCAGGGTTCAATACTGAAACGCCCAAGTGCTACAATAAGTCGCTCATAAACAACATAAAAAAAATTGTAGCAGCGATTTTCGGAGCTGCAAAAATTAATACGTGGGCGAGCTCCCTTATGATTACATAAAATCTTCTCACAAACTCATTTTTAAAATAAAACAGTTAAAAGATCAGTCTTGCTCGAATAAAATGAAATGAAAACAACTGACCCATTGTAAAGCAAAATTCAGTCAAAAGTGTTGCTCGAAATGAAATGAAAACAAAATTGTGTTTTAGAGTTCCAGAGTTTTCCACCTTGTTAAAATGGCTCGAAATTACCAATCTTAGGTGATGAAAAGATAACAAATAAACTATAACAAAAATACTCTAAACAAACTGAAATAAATCAAAATCGGCAAGTAAACACTGTTCGTAGCAATGCTACGAAAATCTCGTAGCACCAAGTACACTCTAATTATTGGATTACGACGAATATTTCCCGTTATGTTATTTGCATAGAAATATATACACCGTGACTTTTTATTCGTCTTAGAAACGCAGGCCACATAATTTACCCAATGAATAGGTACTAATAATTAAAAAAATTTTTTTTTTTAACATTTCTATCATTAAAAATAGTCAAATATTATTCATTATTACGCATGACATAGTTTTAAACACCCTGTTACGAGCGCAGTGCACTCGACTCGTGCTCTGGGTTGGTATTTTCTACCATTTTATACGTAAACTTTAATTTATTAACTCGATTTGTAATTATAATAAATTATATAATTATAATAAATTTTAATATTTTTTTTAATATACAAATGATCATTTTTTTTTCTTAATGATTAGCACCTATTCATTGAATACATTATGTGGGCTGCGTTTCTAAGACGAATAAAAAGTCACGGTATTTACTTAGAAAGAGCGCCATCATACTACACGACTACATATATAAAATAGGCCAACTTTTTAACGCTGGTGAAATTGACACCTTCGTTTACGCTCGATCTGCGTAAAAGCGTAAGGTGAAAAATGAGTTTTGCGGTGATGATAGCTCAGTGGTAGTGACGTCGGATACCGAAATGAATGTTCCGAGTTTTAATCCTACAATGAGCTTGAGTTTTCGGTAAAGGAAAACATCGTGAGGAAACCATAGCACGGTGGTAGGGTACTTTGTAGTATCCATCTGGCTGGCTACCACCCTCAAGTTGAAAATCTGTCGCAAAGCACCTATCGGTGTGTTCCGACAGCTGCACTTGAGAGCCAGTTCCTTCTACCATGGTGCGATTGTGGCTAAACACAGCAAAAAAAAATGTATTTACTGTTTGTTTTTTACTTCTCTGTTATAAGCGAAACGGCCAAGCCACATATTTTGACTACGGTGTGTAGAGTTTGTGAAGTTAGGGCTTGTAGAGTTAGGGCGTGTAGAGTTATAAGCTTGGCTCTACATGTGTTCTGATAACTTTTTGACAGTGGGAGCCATATGGTCTCGTCTTGGCAACATTTTGCATGAAATTGTTTTTGGTGGTATTTAAATTTGTATAGATTATTTTCGACTCAGAGGCCATGTAAAGTTAACCAACCATGTCAACTGGTTCTCATATACATAAATTATCCATTGAATAGATAATATTTCTAGCTAAACATTTGCTTAGTATTTACGTCTAGTTGCGAGCAGTTTTTGATGAATGACCATATAGATTATGCTCATTGTTTTTTCATTAATAATGTATTTATAATCAATATGTACTTTTAACAAGAATTATGTTATTATCCTATTTTAGATAATGATGAGACGATGTGCATATAGGTATCTAGAAACATGGTTTGCGAAATGGGTACACCACTACAACAAAGATTTCAAATACCAACCGTACGGAACATGGTGGGCACATCGAAATAGTCCTGTGGCGAGTCGACCGCGACGGCAAATGGAGCTGCGCAGATGTTCCTGAGCGCCCTGAGCGCCGCCAGCGAGAGCGTGGCCGCCGCCGTGGTGGAGAGCAGCGTGCGCGCGCTCGAGCCCGTGCACTCGTTGAGCAGGTTCCACACCCCGCGCCACGCGCCCACGCACGCCACCCCCGCCACACAGGTATACAACCGCGACAGGACATAGTACGTCAACCGCCCCCGGTCGGGGTTCAGATATTTGCTCAACTGAGTTTGGAACACGCAAAACAACAAGTCAAAACACAGGCCGAACGTGGCGCAGGCGGCGGCGCTGCTCACTTGGTCGTCTTCGAGAACGTAAAGGTCCATGAGGGTCCAGGTGGACTTCCAGTAGGTGACGACGGCGGGCGCGACCACGACACTGGCGAAGAGGGCATCGGCGGCCTCGAGCAGCGCGGTGTGTGCGCGCGAGCCGCTCGCGAGCGTGTCCGCGAGCCCCGCAGTGCTTCCGCGCATGTCTGCTGAACGTGTGCGAGTGCGGGTGCGGGTGCAGGTGCGGGAACTACTCCCACCGCACCGCACGCCGCGCCTTCGCTCGACAGATTACTACTTGTAATTGCATTATCACTGCGTCCCGCGCTGGCTGTGACGTAGCTATCTACTCGTACGCCTTATTTGACACGCTGTTTTATATACAATATCCAAAACAGGTGATTGATCATAGAAAATTTGTAATTGATTGGAAGCAGAAGTAACAATTTGCTAAATCAAAGCATTGATTTCAAAACTTCTTTATGACCAATTTGTTCTAGTATTATGCGGCGTGTTTCCTCCAGAAGGTATTTCACTATGGTACTTATAAAAGTACCCGGTTTTGATTGATAGTCCCATAATGAAACTAAGATAGAGTCCATCTTGTTTACGTATTCTTTGAAGAATTCAACAAAAATCCAGGAACTGTTTAGATACTTAACTAAATTTCAGAGTAGGTTTATGTGCGTTATTGTAAATGTGACCCTGGCGCTAATCGACGTAATGGCCAGCAAATCAGGACCGCTAGGGACCGTCAAGTACTCGCTTCCTAACTGCTGACCACTTAGACATACTGCTCATCTTTTTGGAGCCTTGACCCTTTATTTTGTTGGTACTTTACAGATTTATCGACGTATAATATCTGCACATAAAGTTGATATTCACATCATCATCATCATCAGCCGATAATGTCCCACTGCTGAGCACAGGCCTACTTTCACAAATCAGGGGAAAGGGAATGGGCAATACTCCACCACGCGTGCCCACTGCGGATTAGTGGAGGTAGGCTAGTGGTCAACCTACTGTTGGAATATTTCAAGCCGCCAAGGGGGCATTCAACGACTATCACAATTAAGTGATAACCGGGACCAACGGCTTAACGTGCTTACCGAAGCACGGAAACGCTCGATTTGAAATACCACTAGGCAGTCACCCATCCAGGTATCGACCACCACAGTGATAGCTTAACTTTGCCGATCGATTAAGAACGGCTAATCATGCTACACCACGAGCGCTTCACATACTTAAACGTATATCTAGATCATGAATTCTTTTCAAAAGGTGCTTTCAAAGAAATCTGTTTTATGGTGTCAGTCCCTGATATGGTATCTATCCTATCAATTCCTATACTAATCCTATTCCTATTGGACGTTTGACATTCAACTAATTATAGAAGTAGTTATGATGACGCCGAGGATGCCAACCACTCTAGCCAACGTCAACAAGATATAGTTGTTCTGAAAACAGACGCCAGAAGTAAAGAAACGACGAAGCACAGCGTTGTGTGTGTGTATGAGAATGTCGACAAAAAACGGGTGCGAACAAATTTTCTCGGCATTTTGTGGTTCGATGGAGGAATGATATTGACAATTCCTCCAAAAATGATATCCTATTTGTTTCGCAATTTATATTAACTTTTGAACCAACCCTACGTCCCTTATTACACGCTTTTATTTAGTTTCACCTGTCCCATTGTCTGTAATGGAATTTTGCCAGTTAAATTTGACCCACTTTCCGGTTTCCGATTGTGCTGAAATTTTGCACGAATATGCAAATCGCGTGACAATGCAATATTATGATGACGTGGTGCTGATCTGACCGCCTTCCAGCTCCATCAGAGCTGGAAGGTGGCCATAGGAACTCCGTAATAAAACCACATAACCCCATCGAGTTTGGGCGCGTTTGATTCGTTTTGATGAGTACTTTGTCGCAAGTACAGTCAAGAAAAAGTACAGTCACTGAAAAAAACCTTGTACTAAAATGACAGTTTTAACAAAGAACTTGTTTTTATAGTCCCTTTAATTCATAATTATATTATAAATTCACAAAAGCAGTACTCACAGTTTTCTTAAACCTCGTGGTGAAGATATAAGTAGCCTCCTTCCCATCGGTGACCAGAAAGTAAGGAGACGCGAGCAAGTTGCGCGATGACCTTACAACTGCGATGCTGATGTAGCAGAATATCGTGAAGCTTGCTATTAGTACAGGCCTGAGAGAAAATACATAACTTCAAATTTAGGATAATTATTATTCAAGGGATATCTGATAATCGGATGCATATTTACCTAAAGTTTTTGTGTTTTAAGTTCATAACACACTACGCGTATACGATAAGATATCTGTATCTGCAGCGCATCTTTCAATATCGCTCCCTATGTAATTCAATGAAGCAACACACACTGCGCAGATAATATATATTTTATCGTTAAGTATCTGTAGGCACCGACCGATATCGAAATATATCTGCAGATCACATCTGCAGGTACACACGGCAACACATCAAGCTATACATTTCCAGTATAAGCTGATCTCGCATTGTATAGGATTTCCGTACAATGAGAGGTCAGCTTATATTGGAAATGTATAGCTTGATCTGTAGCCGTGTGTACAAATATATCATTGGCACTGATTTTATCTGCATATACAGGTCGTTGTTTTGGTCAGCGACGAGCGACTCAGGGTCGATAAAACAAATGATACTGGTGCAAAAAAAAATACTTTATTTTTTTTAATAATAAAAATAAAAGAATTAAAATTTTGAAAATCATGTAATAAGCTAAAATGTACACATAATACTCAACGGGAGTACGAGGGAGTAAAGGGGTGGAGAGCTGGAGGCTTGCGCCTAGCTCTAGTCTGTGCACGTGCCTAGTAACCATACTTTGCGGTAATTTTATTTCAAATTGAATAAGGTATTTCTCAACATATTTACAGTATTTAATGGAATTAAGTCCATTTTTGGGGAATATATATTTTGTACTACCGCTCCTGGGTCGCTTGTCGCCGACCAAAACAACACCCTGTATATACAGGATGATGATCTAAAATTATAGATAAATGCCCTATTGTGCTGTTTTATAGTGCAAAAACGATAGCCGTACAAAAAAAAATAGCGAAAGGAGGTATATCGTACTATTGGAAGTTATATTTTGTTAATAATTTAATTTAAATTTAAGAAAAATCAACGATCACGAAAGTTGACTTTAATTTTTAAACTTTAAGGTCTAGTTTCTTTCAAACTTAAAATTTACTGTTTCTCGAAGTTTCCATCCATGCGCTTGATGTGAAGGTTGCTACTCGATTAGGGACGTGACACACTTCTTAATAATTATAGTATGAGATATCGTTTTTTTATATCTTCTTTAATCAAATCATGAATCGCTATAAATTTTGTCCCTTGGATTTCTTAAATACATTGTAAATTTGTTATCTGACAGATCCTCGTAAAGATTAAATCGAAAAGATTCTTCGTAAAGATTCGCCTCGGTCCTTTTTAAGCGTTATATGACATTCTATCCAAATTCTTCGCCTTTTAGTAGATGCTAGAATTTTTCGGTATTTTATGTTTGTTTATTTTCTTTGGACAGCGGTGATCCTCTCTAATTTTCTTTCTTGCGACTTGTCAAAATTCAAAATAGGGAAGAAAAAACGATTGACCGCCGACATAATATGAAATTTTGAAAATGAGTTCGGATATGGCGGAACCAAACACTCTGTATAAACAATGCGCACCAAATACAGGTCTAGTCCGTTAGAAGGATTTCGAGTGAATGTATCAATTATTTATATTATCGTATATGCTTAGTGTGTGATACCTGCAGATAATATTTTTTTATACGCAGATAAAATATTATCGTATACTTACGCGTGTTACGTGTGTGACACGCATTAGAATGTTCTTTTATACCATTAACTGAAAACAGTGAATAAAATAGCCCTTTTAATCACTGTTTTGCTGTTTGAATTTAGAACACACCAATATGTTTGACATCCAACTTAATACCATGCAACTTCCTTGCGAAAAAATACTCGATACAAACTCCTTGTGTAATTGTGTTGTTGTCCCCATCGAAATAGACAGAATATAGTATATCGGATGGTGTCCCCCTCGAGATTAGATTGGTCCACAGGATTGGTCGACATTTTCGACAAGGAGTTTAGCATTATACTGTAAGTTGCACGAAAAATGTTTAGTGTTACTTAATAAATCGATTGAAAATGCATTCAAGTGATGAAGATGTGTTAACAGAAAGTAGAAAACTTGCTACCCAACAAATCACGGTTGGTGTACATCAAAGCCTACGATGAGTTTTGTAAATGGAAAAATGAAAATCAAGCTTGTGGCACATTTTCAGAGTCTGTTTTCGCTTAAATCTTTCTTTTTCTCGTAGTCATGGTATAAAGTATAGTATGCAACTCTTGAATAAAACGGATTTATATCGAGGGCCATGAATCACTCCCGTCGCTCAGGATTATAACACTTGAATCCTTCACTTCCTCGTGATTCATCTATGGCATTCGCTTTAAATCCGTCCTTTATTCACAAGTTGCATAATATACTATTAGGTATATCGAAAATATCTTGTGTTTTTTTTAACAGTTTGGTGACAAAATGACGTCATTTAAACAACACTCCACAGGGCACGTACTGACCGATGAGGATCCTCATCATCAGGCAGTATAGCAGCGACACCAGCATCCATCAGCCCCCAGCCGCCCCGCCAGTGCATGATGTTAGCCAGGATGAAGATGTACGTGTACACCCGCGACAGTACCCGCTCCCACAGCCAACGACCCGCCCCGCCATCGTAGTCGCTCCACGCGCCTGTTGATCGCGCCAGGAGTTGTGATCTGGTAATTAACGATGGATTCTTACTAAGAGTTAGTAGGTTGTTTTTTCCTTTTTTCAGGCTGCACGGATCAACGGATTTTTTGCATAGAGATAGGTTATGGGCCGGAGAGTGGGTGGATATCTACCATGGCAGAGATGTGTCGCTAGGAATATCTATTAGCTGATAAATAGGATCGTTTCATTAGAGCTATACCGTGAAAATTAAGATAAAACACATTCCTCAGTACACATCTCTGGTGGATATCCACCTTTACTAGGCTGCTTCTTATACCGGGAACGCGAGGTGGACGTAGACGCTAGAACTAAATATATAACGAAAGAATTCAAAATTAAGAGGTTCATGTTCCTCACAGTCTATCAAATGAAATGGTTTGAGCTTCCATTTTACGAGGATAAGTCAATGTTTTCGAAATAACATCTTTTAAGGACCGCCGCTGGATAATGGATGAAGTTTTATCGTACAAGATTGTAAGAGGTCCTTAAAATTCTCATTCACTCGAATTCATCACTCGTTCCAAATAAAATTCGAACTCGTACTTTTTTCGAGTGAAAATCAAGGCTATTCTGACAATTTCGAAGCCGCCATTTTCTCTTATTTTTCGAGGGCTAGCGCTCGAACTGCTTCGACTGGTCGGGACCGTTCGAAACGTATTTCGAATGCGAACTATCAAACGTCAAACAGTTAGGTTGTCATTTGGAAATGTAAAGACAGATAAGCCTAAGAATTTCCGTTACGCACAGAAAATATTTTGTCATATTAATTTATAATTATTATATAAAATTGATTAACTTATGAATTCCGGATATATTAGGATATAATAAGAGTAAAACGTTGTTTTAAATATTTTATTTTAATTAAAATCTTTTAAATTTTAATTTAAGATATAACATTATCACGTACGTTAACAAAACGCAATTATCAAGTGAAACGAAACGCATCGTGCAATTTGTATCCATCATAATGGCAACATTTACTCCTTACACTCGAACTTATTTCGAAGGTTAGTTCGATTAGTGCCCAGAATATAGGAATCGAAAAATAGACTCGAAATTTTACGGTAGAACTAGAACTCGTAATGCAAGTTCGATTCGAAGGCTAGTTCGAGGGAAGTGAGAATTGGGTCCGGGCCCAAGTCTGCTATTTCAATTGTGTTCCAAAAACTTTCAGTGGTGTCAAAATTGTGAATTTTACAGTTTTGTTATATCTCTCATAATGGCGCCATTATGGCGTCATTATGGCGCTATTACGATGCTATTATGACGCTATTGTGTTAGTAGACTACCAAAACTGTAAAATGTCACAATTTTGACACCACTAAAAGTCCTTTGGAACACAATTGAAAAAGTAGCATTGGGCCCTAGGTCAATTGTCCTCAGTTACTTGCCGAAATCAATGTTACCGTTCCTCGTCCATGTTCTAGGTTTAACTTTAACACATTTAATGTGAATACGTCTTGACTAAATTTTGGTGTCTATAGAATTTTATCAAGACCTTGTAACGAGCACAACAGGTTTTACAAGTGCAATTAAACTGATATTTTGTCTTGTTCTCTTTCAAGCTATATTTCTTTTATGTTTGTATCTATGTAGTTTATTTTTGTATGGAGTCATTTTATTTTGTCGTATTATCACAACACAAATTATTTTAGTTTTAATAACATGCTGTGTTTGCCTTTAATTGTATTAATACTATGATAGTGTTTATTTTCATGTTATATTTTGTTTTTTTTAGTATCCACTATTCCAGAACACTTCCTTGAATCAGTCAAAGCATCGGGATCCTTGGTGTCAACATTTCTAGTGACGTTTTGTTTCAAAGTCATTTGGAAGACAAGGTTAAGCTGGCATCCAAAAAGCTTGGAGTGCTCAACAGAGCGAGGCAGTACTTCACATCGAAGCAAAGGCTGCAACTTTATAAGTCGCAAGTCCGGCCTCATATGGATTACTGCTGTCATCTATGGGCCGGAGCACCTGGATACCAGTTTGGGCCTTTAGACTCGGTCCAGAGACGTGCCAACAGAATTGTTGACGATCCCGAGCTCACAATCGGATTAGAGCCCCTCAGTCTGAGGAGAGACTTTGCTTCCTTATGTGTGTTCTACCTCTTGTACAACGGAGAGTGTTCTAAGGAATTGTTCGACTAGATGCCCACGGCTACCTTCCACCATCGTAACTCTCGCCATCGACGGGGAGTCCATCCACACATATTGAAACCAGAATTGTTTCGAACTGTGCGAGCTGAAAGGAGTTTTCTTCAGCGGACGCTCGGACTGTGGAATGAGCTCCCCGCCGTGGTTTTCCCACTGCGGAATTGAGTTATGGGTTTTCGGATTTTCTTTTACTTTATGCTGTGAGCCGGACCGTCCGGATGCCTCCAGGATTTCTTGTGTATAGATCGTGAATTATTTCTCTAAGCTTATTGAAAAATAGCCTAAGCTGGCGGCTTTGTCTCCGACAGAACTTCTCTCAAAAATTCTCCTTTTAAAACCGAATAAAAATGTGTTTCGTATCTCGAGTTATCAGTTTACGGACAGACAGACATGATGTGCTTTATATACAATGTGAGAATAATGATAAGCAGTCATTTGTCATCTTACTGACTCCATAAATCAATATTTTACTTTCAGACAATGACCCAACAACAATCGATATGATCGATGCTATGATGAACGGACAAAGCTTATTACACCCTAGGCATTCCCCGCGGTTTCACTCGCGTTCCTAATAATAATAATATAATTCTCGGGGATAATGTAGCCTCCTATTAGTTAAAGAATTTTCGAATCCGACTGGTAGTTCTAGAGATGAGCCCGTTACAACAAACAAAAAAACTCTTTCGCTTTATAATATTAGCATAGATTGTGCTATACATTTCATTTTCCATTGCATTGGTGTTAAGCGTTAAACCAGACCATATCACATAAGTAGCTTTGTCTCGCTATTTAAATTATGATCCATTTGTTTGTTTGTTCGAGCATGAAGCAATATACAACAGGAGCAATTTTGATCAAACAAAAGAAGATTCATAGTTAAGAATGAATATTGTACTAAGATCAAGCCACATGAGGGGATCTTAAAAGCTACGAAAAATTCTTGGAGCGATTTTGAAAAGGGAACTTTTGTTATTTCAGACGAAGTCGCACGCAAAAACTATGATATTGACAATTTCTGATTGTGATGATACCTGACCAACGCAAAACATATGTGTATAACAATGCCCAGCAGGAATATTTGTACGTAGGGGAACATTTCCGCATTGTTCTCCATAATGCCCCATGTTCCTCGCCACACGCTGACCACTTGAGGCGCCACCACGATACTTGCGAATAGAGCATCACCTGCAAACAATCACATTACCAGATCAAAAGTCTTTCCAGCATGGGGTCCTTCAGGTAAGAATGAAGAAATTTTTGCAGTTTGGAACCAGGTTTTAATGCAAGAAGGTTTTAGTAGAAGACTATTGTCAATCCAGGTTATGAACAAGTAGAGAGTATCCATTAGATTACATAAGTCCCCAATGCTGAAGTAGAGATTAATTACTATTACAGTAGAACTGATATGGCGCGTCGTGAATCTTCGTTTGCACAGAAAAGAAAGTATGGCCCCGAAGATTAACGAAAGAATGCTTAAAACTTACAATCAACCTTAGATCACTTCTATAAGGTTCATAATACACTGCAGCTGTCAGTTCCGTCTCACTCGCAAGCCACACCCCTCCGCACGGCGCGCGCTAACATGGCGGCAGCGGCCATAGCGTTTCCCGCGCTTTGAAAATGTATCTTCTGCGCACATCGGTAAGCCATATCAGTTGGGTACTACTGTACCGTAATCACTCGGTAGCACACACACACACAAACACAAGACACGGAGCACCGGTCTGTACAGACCGGTGCTCCGGTAGTAGTACTTAGTATCGCTTGCATAGTGTCGGGGCCTGATTGAAGCATGAGCCTCCCGTAACAAGGAAGATTAGGACCAACAGTAGTCTCAGTAGGGAGGAATAGGTTTTCACACGATATTTTCCTTCACCGAAAAGCCAATGCCCGTCTTTTTTGTATATATGTCTGTTCATCACACAGCTATCGTGACCTAGGTTGTAAGTAATAACGGTTCACATTACCTATTCCGTAGGTGACTTCACGGTAATCGCATTTCGTGGTGTCTTCATTGCAGGATTCTATTGAGATTGTCTTCTCTAATATCCGCGGCTTCTTCTCTGGTGATAAAAGAGTTTCTGAAGCATTTTGATGCATCTAAAAAAATAAAGTAAATAAATACTTTGTACACCAATTTTTATTTATTGTAATTTGTAACCAGTCTGTGTTTATCCACGTCTAACATAATTGTTAATTAATGTTGGTGTTGTGTTATCATATTTTTGTGTGTCAACTAATTTAATTTAATGCCATTAACATACTAAACAGGTTTTAATTTCTTGCACCAATGTACAACATTTTATAGCAATTTCAATGTGGCCGAAGGTAGGCCATATAGGTGAACACAGCCTAGAAGGAACTTAGCTCTCAAGTGCAGCTATCGGAACACACCGATAGATGCTTGGCGACAGATTTTCAACTTGAGGGTGGTAGTCAGCCAGGCGGGTACTACAAAGTACCTTACTACCGTGCTATAGTTTCCTTCACCGAAAGCTCAAGCTTCGAACCCCGAATCTTCATCTCCAATATTTGACTTGACTACCACTGACCTATCGCGCGCACGACCAGACAAGAAAGACCTGCTAGAGTTAAAATTTATATGGAACAGTAACTAAATGAAGTATTATCATTGTATTATTTTTAAAAAGAACAACGCATTTGTCCTATTTTGCTACAGCAAATATATCAGGCGTTTGAGGAATTAGGTAGAGCAGCAGTTCTTTAGGTATTAAGGTACGATAGTCGTAGTAGATAGTAGATAGGTATTAACAAAATTATTGAAGATCGTAGGTAATCAAAATAACTATTTGGAATTATTTATTTAATATCTTTATTTACAACAGATATGTACAAAATACAATCTAAAAATAGAAAATTTCCTCAAGTCTGCCGCTGCTTCCGATTAACGGCAAGGTTCCCAGAAGGCTGACATCGTTTCCTCTTTAGATAGCCAATTCTTTATGTAATTGAATTTATTCTCTGAATTGTCTTCCTCAAGAATGTATTTTGGCCAGTAATCGCGGAGCCCCCACACAGACTTAGGGCTCCGCGGAGCACACTTTGAGTATGGCTGAGGTAGAGTAAAGGATATTATGATGGAAAATCCTTTAGAAAAATCTAATGGCGTGTCCACGCTACGCACATACCGAGCATACGTGGAGCACGCATTCTCGTTGCGTGGAAGGACGCGCGAGCCTCGAACGAGATCGAGAGGCTCGCGCTCGACTGCGCTCCGCCGATTGTCAGTTTTTTTCACGAATACAGGGATTCGCATCGCGCTCGTGGTACCAAGGTATAGCCAGCAACGTATGCATACTATACATACCTCTATTGTGTATGGTGGATCGAAGAGTCGGTTGGCCACGTCACGTCTTCCGACTCGGTGGAGTATCAGGCTAACAGAAATAACAAGAGCTACATTCGTTCTATTACGCGACGTGACACGACACGAATGAAAATACCACGTCACGTTTTTCGATGAAACTAACTACCAGGCTAACAGATATAGCAAGAGATACAGTATTACAGTATTACCCAACTTATTTGGCGCGTCGTGAATCTTCGTTCGCACAGAAAAGAAAGTATGGCCCGAAGATTAACGAAAGAATGCATCAACCTTAGATCACTACTATAAGGTTCATAATACACTGCAGCTGTTAGTTCCGTCTCACTCGCAAGTGACGCCCCTCCGCACGGTTAAGGGCGGCACGCATAAGGTTGATTGTAAGTTTTAAGCATTCTTCGGGGCCATACTTATTTTCTGTGCGAACGAAGATTCACGACGCACCATATTAGTTGGGTACTACTGTAATAGTAATTAATCTCTACATCAGCATTGGGGACTTATGTAATCTAATGGATACTCTCTACTTGTTCATATCCTGGATTGACAATAGTCTTCTACGGCTAAAACCTTCTTGCATTAAAACCTGGTTCCAAACTGCAAAAATTTCTTCATTCTTGCCTGAAGGACCCCATGCTGGAAAGACTTTTGATCTGGTAATGTGATTGTTTGCAGGTGATGCTCTATTCGCAAGTATCGTGGTGGCGCCTCAAGTGGTCAGCGTGTGGCGAGGAACATGGGGCATTATGGAGAACAATGCGGAAATGTTCCCCTACGTACAAATATTCCCCTACGTACATTGTAAGGAACGACGATCAGGGTATATATTATATGTACTCCCACAGAAATAGATATACTCCTGATAGCAAGAAAATTCTTAACTTATTTTTCATCAATTATTGTTCACTCCCGATAAAAGGCCAAAATCGTTCTCGAAAGGGAATTACTCGATGATGGCGAAATTTACAAGATTCTTTAATGGCTATCTATTCGGAGTGGGAATAAAAGTATTATATTATATTTATTGTAATATTAATTGTAGTTAGCAATAATAACAATTGGGTAGTAATCCAAAGCCTGGCAGCGATTAGCGAAAAAGTTGTAGTGACTGAAAATCATCTATACTCTATTTCACATAGGATGAGTCGTCAAGGTCAAGGGTTTTTTACCAATATCTAGTGAAATTCCATTTGATTAATCTGAAATAGTACTCACAATATTTCATGAAACCTCGGTCTATCATAGTATTCCTTTATTATATCGAAATTAACACTAACCATTGAGAAATCTAATAAAATACCATGTGTCACCGAACTCATGTTATTTGAAATCTACTATAGTGTACAATATATTTGCATCTATGTGAAAAAAAAAAAAAACTAAACAAAAAAAAACAAAAAAAAAACAGCTATTTTTATAAAATTCAAAATATTAAAACAGAACTCATGATTTTAGATATGCGATCATAATTCGATCATTCTTCATTTTTAACCGACTTCAAGAAAAGGAGGAGGTTCTCAATTCGGATGTTTATATATATATATATTTTTTTTTTATGTATGTTCGGGCATAACTCCGTCATATATAGACGGATTTGCAAAATTCTTTTTTTGTTCGAAAGGGGTATATTCCGAAATGGTCCCATATAAAATTCATATAGATCCGATGATGAGTTTCAGAGATAGACAACGAAACTCTTAAAAAAATTACAGCAAATTAGCCGCGATTGCCGCTATCGCATAAATATGCATTGTTTAGGCAATCACACAACAAAACATGAGGCCTGTACGCTCGAAAACGTTACGCAGATGTATTCAGTATATAATGAAACTAAAAATTCAAAAATAAATTAACTTTTTAACAAAAAAATAAACCGCCTTCAAAGTACACTAAAAAATATAAAATAACTCTTATCTGACACTGTTTTGAAGTCAGCGAAATATTTTCTATAGAACACGTCATGCGATTTCGCTCACTTCAAAACAGTGTCAGATAAGAGTTATTTTATATTTTTTAGTGTACTTTGAAGGCGGTTTATTTTTTTGTTATAGTATGTAAGTACCTTTATTGTATGTAGGCACCTGTACGTAGTATATTATTTACTCTATGATATAGTGTACCTATATTATATTCGCTTTCAAAATTGTCTATAATCTACATATTAATTAAGTTTAAAACTGCCTCTACATCGACAGTAATTATCAGATTTTTCGGCTGAAACCATAACTGGCTCTATAGCACAATCAAGTTATCGTAATCAAGGGCGTCACACTCAAGAAATGCACATTACACGGGTTTCTGTAAAATTAAGGTTTCAATTAACACTGCCTTTTGAGTTTTATTAGGTAAGTATAATTTGAGATAAATATTTATGTAGTACATTATGATACATGTGTGCAAACTTGGTTATTAACACTCGAGGCGGTATTAAGCGTGCCGAGCGAGAGTGTAATAATCAATGCACACGCGTGTCATACGACGATTTTCAACACACTTGCGGGGAAAAAACATATTTGTATTTTTTTAAGTAGATTTTTTGATAATTTTCAACCACACAATTAGAACGACAAATATAGCGCGCAAGTTTTTTTTTTACTGCATTGTGCTGTCAATCTATTTTACCCGTTTAAATTAAGAATGCTTGGTCTACACACGTATCACTTGCAGTGAGGTACAAACTTATCACAAACGGGATTATACCTATCATAAAACTGTGCGGTAATGTAAAGTAAAAAGCACTAGTGCGTAATAACCTACTAAAAACGGTGCAATAAATGTCACTTGACGAGCGAGTGCGTTGAAAATATTAATTCGGTCAATATTGTGGCTACTTTTCGTTGCTATAACAACCAAGCACAACCTAGAGTTGGCGCATTGGTTACCGTACCTATTTAGATTTGGCGGTAAAACAGCTAATAACGGAATATCAGGTATATTCAATATCTTACTCTCCCCGAATCCAAAGATATTCATATATAGTATTTATATTGTTTTTGGCAACACGTAATATGGAAGCAAAATTGTCACATGTATTTTTATAAAGTTTTTTTTATGTACTTAATGGCGTCAGACGGCTTGTGTATTTTGCCAATTTCCAGTTATATTAAAAGTTCTAGTCACAATAAATCACTTTCACATAGTCCTCAGTCAGTCACCGTCCATAAAAGTCATGTTTTAGTACAATGGTGGTTGTACAAAAACTTTTTACGGACTTCTTGAGACAACTTGAAAGTCACGATACACTGATTCATTTCATTTCACTTCACTGGTGCACATGGATTGATCTTTATTGGATAAAATACCACCGATAATACGCAATAAAACTCAAAATACACGAATTGATGTAAATAAAAATGAAAACGCAACGTCACTCTGCAAGTTCTCTCCAAATAGTCATTTAAGGAAGTTAGCATTCTATGAAATTTTTTTTTTTTTATCCTGGGACATTCCTAACACACGGTCATCTGATCCCAAACTAAGCAGAGCTTGTACTATGGAAACCAGATAACTGATATAATACATATACTACTTTTTGTTTGTAAATACATACTTAATATACATAATTACACCCAGACTCAGGACATACAGACATGTTCATGCACACAAATGCATGTCCTGTATGGGAATCGAACCCACGACCTGCGGCGCGTAAGGTGAACCTTAACCAACTGCGCCAACTGGCCCGTCGACGTAATTTGACATTAGACCGCTACGCATCTCCCCCCCCCGCCTTTGTTTTTTAATATTGTTACTTACTACCTCAACAAGTCGCGAGGGAAGCCCGGGCGACCAAGTATGACTATCTGTCCCCCCGCGTTCCTGGTATAAAAAGCCTATGTCCTTCTCCATACCATAGTCTATCTGCATGCCAACTTTCATGATGATCCGTTGAGTAGTTGAGGCGTGAAGGCGTAACAAACAAACTCACATTCGCATTTATATATTAGTTAGGATTAGGATAGTCTCTATTATTCAAATTATCTAATGTATCTAAACTATAATAAATTGTTTTTTTTTTTCGTTTATCTAACGTGTTTTATAAACACGTGCCTGTTGATTAAGTACCTACCTACATATTTCATTGGTCAAACAGGTAATATATAAATTATTTTTTTATGAACGTCGTTTAGAATAAAATTATTTTTCCGCTTACTAAGCTCGATATATTTATTTTTATTCTCAAATTCTTTAGTTATTTCTTAGCGATACTACATAGGTATAAGATCAAAATGTCTTTGTTGCAACTGTTAGACCGGCCGCATACTATAAGAAATTTTATGTCAGAAAATTTCTGATGCCCGCTTGCCATACATTTTTGGACGTCAGACACGTCAGATTTTTCGGATAGTATGCGGGGTCTAGAATAAAATGTATGAGGAAAGTGCCTTCCGGCGGGCGTCAGACATTTTCTGACAGAACATTTCTTATAGTATGCGGCTGGCCATAGAGTAATATCTAAGGTATTTAAATAAAGAGAGTGGACTGTATAGTTGATGTATATATGTATAATAAATAAATCTACAATGATTCAGTGGAGACACTCAAGTGCATGCGTGGTCTCCACGGTGGCGTAAAGGCAAGGGACTAGGCTGAGGCACTATTAGCATATTGAAGTACAGCTACCTAATAGTATTACATATTCCATGGTACAGTAGAAGACTTCGATCATCATAAAATAATACTCATACATAATGTCAAGCAGTAAGGTTTAATTCCCAACCGATGGTAATTACAATAGTTTCGAAAAGTGCCCTCCTGAGAGTTCAATTTAATAAATGACTGACTTTGAAACAGGGGCTTCCCCTAACAATTGGAGAATTATATTGTAGTATAATTATTGCAAATTAGTAGACTGTATTTTTTCTTAGACATAAGTTAATTTATTATGGCAGTGTCGTCACAGTTCATTAAAGATTCACACTTTCGAAAACTATACAAAACTTTGTAAAGAACAGCGAAACTCATAATTTGAATACATGAAATACGCACAAAAGTAGGTATACCTAAGTAACTCGACTCAGCAAAGTGACTTACACGTCTGTGGGGGCAATGTATACTTAAGTTTTTGTATCACAGTACCCAAAAGAGTTCATAACAAGGATATTGTATACTCGTTACCTACGTAGTATAAAAATTCCTTGGTTCAAGATCAATCCGTGTTGAAATTTAAAAATAGAAGATTTTTAAGAAAAAAAACTTGCAGCTCCTTTAAATCCGTCATTAATGCACTGTTTCGATAGTTGAAATTTAAAAATTCTATGTGATAAATTATAATATCTAATGCATATAGTTAATGAAATAATATAAGCTTACCTCTTCCATTCCAAAATTCGGCATTATAATTCGACTTTAAATTGTATTCACTTCAGTTAACTTTGAATTCCCAGGATTATTAAAAAAATCCTTACAATAGAGCGGGAAAAGTTTATTTAAAAAAAGAACTGTCACTTTTCAAAACTCGAACACTATATTATCTGTGTTTATCCTGTTTATAAATTCGAACACGGCACAACGCCTAGCCACCTCGAGAGAATTTAATATGTTGTGTAGACGGGTGCGTTCGTAATAATAATAAATAAAATAAATTTGAACTGGCATTAGTCCGCCACCGCGATACGAAGGTCACTGGCCATACGAGGTACTTGCTGAAAAGCAATCTACATCAATCGATTTGATTTCACACGCCCTGCTTTTTCCTACATTACGTTTACTGGCAATTTTTTATAAATAATTGATTTCCAATAAAAAAGTAATTTAAAAAAATTTAATCGACTTCTATGGAATATGAAATATTTTCAATGGAATATGTCGTGCCCCTTCGCTGACTTCAAATCAGTGTTAGATTATTTTTAGTGTATTATGAAGTCGATTTAATTTTTTTAAATTATTTTTTTATTTCGTAAATTTTAGTTTTTCTTAAATGCACTAGAATTTGACCAAGGTTTTGAGATGTTTTTCCTTTGACACCACACCCGTAGCTCGTATATAAGTCAGGCCGTCACACATATTTGTCAATATCTTGAACACTACTGAACCGATTTCGATGAAACTTGCACTGTTCCCTAAGTTGAAGTAAATTTTAATAATAAACCTTTATTTCTAAAATACTTGTAACAGTTTTATACTTATTTTTAAGACTTATATTCTACCTAAATTAGATCGCTTATTTTGTAGAAGTAAATTTAAACCAATAAAAAAAGAATGGTTGCAATCCGATTAATATCTTCGGAGATATGCGTGGACAAACATACATAGATACAAACATACGTACAAATATACATACATACAAACATACATACAAACATACATACGAACATACATACATACATACACCTATGATTTTTTTTTATATTTGTTTGGAAGCCCTAATAAATTATCATATGTGAATATATTGCAGTTCCAATGATATTACATACATATACGTGTCGAATTGATAATCTCCTTTTTTTTAAGTCGATTAAAAATATGGCCAAGTCATAGAGTAATAACACAATTTTACCATTAGGCATATACTGTGGCTAGGTACAAGTTGGACTCGTGGATACACGCTTTCCGATACAATAAAAATATAGATACCAAAAAAAAATAGTGACGTGTCGTGAGACACCACAATAGAAGCGAAGCGTACGTAAAATCTGGTGCGTCCGTACTACGTGAACCGAGCTCGAGCCGAGCCACGAACGAACAGCATTCGTTTGTCGCTCGCGAAGTCAAGTATGGACGTTACAACGAGCCTACAACGAGCATACAACGAGCCTTCAACGAGCGCGATGCGAATCCCTGTGTTCGTGAAAAAACTACCAATCGGGTGGCGCGCAGTCGAGCGCGAGACGAATGCTCGTTCGAGGCTCGCAAGTCCGTCCACGCTACGCGAACAACGAACGAATCCTGTTCGTTCGAAGCTCGGCTTGTGCTCGCTTCGCGTAGCATGGAGGCACCATTATGACGCAGTAATCCACTACTCCACTACACTCCGCGTTGTACTGCCGCGTTTCAGTTCTAAACCATCTAAACTCGATATTTATTTTTAAGTTTCTCTTAACTTGTAATTGTAGCTGGCTACCTTTACGGTTAAAAAGATACATACAGCCTGTGACAGACAGACGAAAACCCTTAGTGTAAGTACGGAAACTGAAAACAATGTTTGATATGTGAAACAGTAGGTATACATGCCCATACGAAATTGGCTATGGTTATTATTTTCAATAAGATTTTAATATTTAAGAGTCTGTATATATAATTGCTGCTTGTGGGGGCTGGTCTGCTTAAGTTTGCCATTTATTTATTTACTTATTAAATATAGATTCAGTCTACTTTGTAGTTTTGCCGCCGCGCCGGGGCACGCAATTGTTGTCAGTGCGATTAGAATGTAAATATTATGTAATGAATCTAAGCTTGTTTTGAAAAGAGTAATTGCTGAGTTTATTGCCGGCTCTTCTCAGCAATTGCAGCCTTCCGAACCGGTATTAGAGTATTAGAGTCAGACTTTTCATAAGTGCCTGCGAAGGTCTATTTGAATAAATGATTTTGAATTTTGAATTGAATTTATAATATACATATGGGTTTTTTTACTTAATTTTTTTAATTCGTACCTGTATGCGTGTAAACTCGCAGTGATACCACACTCGACCACATCATGATCCACGTGCACTAGTGAAGAGAAATGAAATGAATTAGGTACGTATATCCTTAGCGTATATCGTGACTTTTCAAGTTCTCTTAAGGCGCTGTCAGCTCCTAAAATTAAAAGAGTTTTGTCCCCTTCACCTCCTCACGCTACACACGCCGCTTGCCGCCCCGCGCCGTCCGCGTCGCAGGTCGCGTGCGTAGTTCTTAGACTAGACTCGCGCATTACGGCATGCGACATGACGGTACAACAATCACGACCAATATTGTACTGTAATTATTTTGTAGATATTGTATGCATATACTGAGTTTAATTATACATTATTTTAAAATTTCTAGAAGAGAAAATTTATAATATTAGTAAGTAGGTACCTACTTCGTAAAAATATTTTGCGCATTAAAATACCTACTTAAAACTGTTTTACTAAAATCTTAAACCGACTTCAAAGTACACTAAAAAGTAATCAAATCCTGACTTGATGACTTCCAAATCGGTTAATAAATGAGTTATGAGGTAACAAACATAAAAAAACATGCAACAGAATTGAGAACCTCCTCCATTTTTTTAAGTCGGTTAAAAACAATAGGCTACACATAAATTTTATTTCTTGTAACATTTCTCTAAATATTTTGACACAAGTATTAAAAATGAAAGGAGACTGTTCAAATCTGTATGGGTGGTGGTCTATGAACCAATACCGATACTGTTGTGGTATTTTTGTGGGGATACCTTAACTACACCTTAACAACCTTTGTGCAAAGGGGCATCAAAATCTGTCCCGGCAGTTTTGAAATATATACAGGGTGGACATTTTAGACGAAGCAGTAAAGACATTACGGGTTGAAACCACGCGAATATGGTCTTAGGTGACTGTCCCTTATTTTTTGAGTAATTGCAATTGGCATTTACAAAAGAAAAAAAAAACAGTCAGCGAGAAAACGGCGATTATAACATAACATAAATATAACATAACATAAATATACTTTATTTGTACACCACAAAAACAGTACACAAAAAGAAGGAAAACAAATACAAGAGGAAGTGATACAAAACAGGATTATTATACAATATGTAGGGTCAAAAGGCTCTACTATGTAATTAGTGTCAGTAGTGCTAGATACATTTCTTAACAAAACGTATGGGAAGCGTTTCATGGAAAGTTACATGGATGTCTATGTCCTAAAACGTCAAATTACTCATTGCATAAAAAGATGTTTGACATCTTCAATAGCCATGAAATATTACTCATGAACTTTAGGTACGCATTCTGTGGTGCTATATAGCTATATTAATTTATTATGTACTATAATATACTACAAGCATGCAATTTTATAATATTATTAGCATAAGATGAAACGAGTAACAATTTTGTACTGCTTTTATCAGCAACCGTTTCTTTTTGTTTTAATCTGTGGAAATCTTTAATTGGCTTCACAAAATGTTATATATACTAAAATATATTTGTTCTTCTTTGTAATAAGCTGTAGATTTCCCTACTAAATAAATAAATAAATAAATAAACAAGTATTCACTTTACTGACATGATCAGCATAAAAAATGTACAGGAGATTCTATAATATTTTTGCGGGTGTAATATTTTTTTCAACACTCGCTCGTAAAAGACATTTATTGCAAAATACTAGTCTGTTTTTTCCTCGCAAATGTGTTGAAAAACGTCGTGTGACACTTGTGTGTATTGATTTATTACACTCTCGGCTCACTTAATACTGTCTCGAGTGTTAATAACCAACCTTGCACTAGGGAATGAAAACCGGTTTCACCGAAAATCGAAAAACCGGTTATTCGGTACGATTTTAAGTAACAAAAAAACCGGTTTCACATAACACCTATACCGGTTTTTCGATTTTTTCGGATTTACTTTCAATGTTTTGAAAAACTAAAAAAAGGAAGATTTGCCGCCGTTTTGTAAACTGAGTCCAATGCAGTGAGTATTTTTGTGATGAACTGAAGTGTGTTGATGTGTAGTTTGTTGAGCTGGTAAGAAAATAATGATTGTTTTTATGATAGATATAAAACGTAAAACTTTTTATTACAATACTTAGGCAGCAAACAAGCGTACGGCCCACCTGATGATAACCAGTTACTCTAGCCTATGGACGCTTGCAACATAACGGTTATCACTCGCACGTTACCAACCCTCAACCTTTTTGAAGCGGGGAGCTCATTCCACAGCCTGAGCATCCACGATAGGAAGCTTCTTTGAAACCGCACAGTATGAGAACATTTTGGTTGCAATGTGTGAGGATGGACTCCCCATCGGTGACTACGATGGATCAAGGTAACTGGGCATCAGGTCAATCAATTCTTCAGAACACTGTCTGTTGGAAAAGCGGTTGAACACACATAAGAAGGCAGTATCTCCTCAGACTAAGTTTTAAAGAGAGTGTTCTAAAGAATTGTTCGACTTGTTGCCCACTGCTACCTTCTACCATCGCAACTCCCGCCATCGACGGGGAGTCCATCCTCACACATTGAAACCAGAATTGTTTCGAACTGTGCGGGCCCAAAGGAGTTTTCTTCCGCGGACGCTCAGATTGTGGAATGAGCTCCCCGCCGTGGTTTTCCCAATGGAGTACAGCATGGGGTTCTTCCAAAAGGGCGTGAAGAGATTTCTTCAGGGTCGGCAACGCGCGAGTGATACCCCTGGTGTTGCAAGCGTCCATAGGCTACGGTAACTGCTTACCATCAGGCGGGCAGTACGCTTGTTTGCCACCTTAGTGGTATAAAAAAAAAAAAAACTAAGGGGCTTTAAAACACTTGTGAGCTCGGGATCATCGACAATACTAACGGCACGTCGCTGAACTGAGTCTAAATACCCAAGCTGGTATCCAGGTGCCCACAGAAGATAGCATTACTTCATTTGGGCCAGACTTGCGACTTATATAGTTGCAGTCTGTCTCGATAAGAAGTACTGCTTCGCTCTATTTTTGTTTTTTTTTTACTGTTTATAGGCCTGTGTTTGACCGCAATGTCACCATGGTAAGTGATGATGCGGCCGAAGGTGGTAAGCACACAAAGCCTAGAAGGAACTGGCTCTCAAGTGCAGCTATTGGAACACACCGAAAGGTGCTTGCTCTATTAATCACACCGAGTTTTTTTGGATATCTTGTAGATGACTTTGGAACAGAACGTCGCTACAAATATTAACGTGAAGGATACCAATGCTTTTCGTGATGTTGAAGGACATGTTCTAGGAATGAGGAGCCACAGCAAATGGACTTTTCTCAACGGTGGTTGCGCAGGCTTGCGTGTGATTTAGTGGGGTTGAAATAGACTAGGTTTAGTCGACCCCAATCGGAGTCACTAGTTTGTGCACTGTCGATTTAAGACAAGTCCGAGAGATATTTGCACGGTTCGTGTAATGAGCGTCCCATGTAATTTCATCTGTATAGCAATGAATGCTGGCAATAGAGAGTATATCATTAATATGCTGGAGGAACAGTGTTGGGGATAATTCAGAGCCTTTCGGGACGCCAGCATTAATGTCATGCTATCGGGGCAACTACTGTCAACGAAGGCTTTTATGTATCTGCCAGTCAGCAAGCTGACTGATTGGTGTTATGTTTTACCCGTCTGCACGACAGCAAAAACTGGGTAATTTTTTTTTCTAAGGAAAACATTCGTATAATAATAACCACGTTTTAGTGTACACGCAAGTTGCTGTGCCGCTACAATACAAGGGAACAGGACAGGCAGATGGTGATGATGTCTTTGATGTTTCTTTTATACCCACTTCATTAACTTTAACTGACAATAATTACTCAGTTTGCGATTTTTAAATCTTAGGCACGGTTATTAGCTATAATTCGAGCTATAGAAATAACGTGAAAAAAAACGAGCGAACAATAAAAAAACCGGTTTAAAACCGGTTAACCGGTGTTTTCCTCTCATAACCGAATTAAAAACTGGTTTTCATTTTGCCACGGTTTTGCATTCCCTACCTTGCACACATGTATCATAATGTACTATTACTGAATTTCAGAAATTATGCAGAAGTTTAGTAGTTTATATTGAGTGTAATTAAAACGATTTCGCTTTCAAATTCGGGAAAAATATAAAGAGAAAAATAAAATGTATTTCAATAATAAAAAAAAAAAAGAACAACACCAACAATACTTTATCATGCGTAAGGTAACCTGTATACTATATCTGTGTAGGTCAAAACTCTGAAAAATTTTACTGTCGACAAACAAGCCTAGGAATTATATTATTTTTGAATAACTATAATCCACTGAATTTTCTTCTTCTTCTAATTTTATTTTCATCCAGTGAATTTTTTGATTCCCCAAAATTTTCTTGATTACCTTCATCTTTGTCTAAACCGTCCAGTGCATCTATGGGCATATCACGAGTCACGACTCTTCTCATGCTCTGAATATATAATAGGATACTAGTATATTTTAAGAGAAGTAGAGCATAGCGTTTATTCGCTCAAAGAGCAGCTCGACTGGGCAAGTACCTTACAGAATACCGCAGCCAAATAACTTTATGTTGTGTAAAGCTGTGTTCCTGCGCGTGAGTAAGGTCGCCAGAGCTCCAAGAGGAGGGGCTGTGCTGGCAGTGGGAGAACCAGCGGTTTAGTACTGCTGTACGGTGGTGCAGGCGAGGCATGTTGTTGCGGCTATTAGGGAGACCCGGTGAAACAGCTGCCTAGTGGCTGCCCGCAGGTTTTAGGGGTCCCGAACCCAGGGATCACTAAATCTCCGCCCTGGGAGGCTGATCTGCCGCCTCGCGTAAAATCCCTGGTATAGTTGGTTGTGCCGGGGAAGGAGACCGGAGTGGACTCGTCCGATTGTATCAGGGGGGACCGGGGGCCCTTCTGACTGCCGCACCAACAAACCGCATCACCTGTCCAGCAGAATAACACTGCACTTTCTCCTTCTCGCTGCTGGCACATCGACTGCTGACACTGACAGATCAGACCCGACGAATTACAGGCCTATCGCCATCATCGTCCTTCTCTCCAAAGTCATGGAGTGAGTGATATACACGCAACTTTTGAGATACCTGGAGGCTCACGAGTTGTTGAGCGACCGACAATATGACTTTCGCCACAGTCGCTCAGCTGGTGACCTCTTTGTGTATCTCAGGCACCGTTGGTCACTCGCCATCGAGAGTCAAGGTGAGGGATTGGCAGTGAGTCTAGATATGGCGAAGGCGTTCGATCGGGTCTGGCACAGGGGTCTTCTAGCGAAGTTACCAGCATACGGGCTTCCCGAGGGATTATGCAAATGGGTTTCTGTCCAGCAGATGCATAAGAGCCTTCGTCGACGGTAGCTGCTCCGATAGCATGGACATTAATGCCGGCGTCCTGCATTAATGCGGCTCTGTGCTGTCCCCAACACTGTTCCTTTTGCACATTAATGATATGCTGTCTAACGACGGCATTCATTGCTATGTGGATGACAGTACAGGGGATGCTTATTACACGGGCCGTGCAAAATATCCCTCGTTCCGAGGTGGAGGAAAGCCGTGAACGGCTGCTGTCTGAAATCGAGAGTACACTAACTAGTGTCTCCGATTGGGTTTGACTAAACTTAGTCCATTTCAACGCCACCAAGACTCAAGCCTGCGCGTTCACCGCAAAAAAAACCCAATGGTCTGTGGCTCCACAATTCCAGAACACCTCCTTGAATATCAGTCAAAGCATCGGGATCCTTGGCGTCGACATTTATAGCGACGTTTTGTTCCAAAGTCACTTGGAAGACAAGTTTAAGCTGGCATCTAAAAAGCTCGGAGTGCTCAACAGAGCGAGGCAGTACTTCACATCGGGGCAAAGGCACTTTGCTAGTACTGAGTAAGAACAGACTTGCGACTTACAACTTTATAAGTCGCAAGTCCGGCCTCATAAGGAGTATTGCTGTCATCTATGGGCGGGAGCATCTGGATACCAGCTTGGGCCTTTAAACTCGGTTCAGCGACGTGCCATCAGAATTGTTGACGATCCCGAATTCACAAGCGGTTGAGCTCCTTAGTCTGAGGAGAGACTTGGCCTCCTTATGTGTGTTCTACCGCTTGTACAACGGAGAGTGTTCTAAAGAATTGTTCGACTTGATGCCCACGGCTACCTTTCACCATCGCAACTCTCGCCTTCGACAGGGAGTCCATCCTCACACATTGAAATCAGAATTGCGGGCTCAACGGAGCTTCCTTCCGCGGACGCTCAAACTGTGGAATGAGGTCCCTGCCGTGGTTTTCTTAGTGACATAGTAGAATTTCAACAACATAAATTATCAGCACTTAAATTTAAATACGTTTTAACGGGTATTTCTGACTGTGTAATACCTGTAGTTTTTGTATTTTTTCGACTCTGAGCGTCGAAAACAGCATGGAGGTATTCTGAGCCCGAGCTACAGGACAGAAGGGCCGTGACGAGGCACATTTGCGCCCCAGTGTCTGCGTCTCCGAGTAGGTTCGGCCCTCTCCTGAACCCACTTAGCAGCCTCCTTCTGGACCATAACGGCCTCACAGAAGGAGGCTACGGCCCTCCACGTTGTATTTCCGCTCAGTGTCGAAAAATATAATAACTACAGGTATTACACAGTCAGAAATACTCGTTAAAATGTATTTAAAATTATGTGTTGATACTTTATTTTGTAAAATTTCTACTATGTCACTATAGTATGCAAGATTTATTTTCTTTTTTTTTGTTCAATTTCTGAAATTTCTAGTGCCCTTACCTAACTTGGCCCCATAGAGCCTTTTAATCCTTGTCGAAGACAGGATCAATTAAGCCGTTCAATTTCAAATATAGCCGTTTTTTCGCTGTTTGTAAATTTTCAGAATCTGTAAATGTAGATTGCAATTACTCAAAAAACAAAAAATAACTGAAGAGAGAAAAACAAGCTCTTTAATCTATAGAATGTTGAATATAACTTGAATTTCATAAGGTACCTATTGCAGTCGGGGCCAAACCAATAACCTAAGTATGTATTTTTTTGTAATATTTGTTTATCCCCGACTGCAATACTTTATAAAATTCAAGTTATATTCAAAATTCTAAAGCGCTTGTTTTTCTCTTTTATGTTATTTTTTATTTTACGAAGTCAGGCTTTTGTTTCTTTTAAAAATTTAATTTGGTATTTTTAATGAATTAATTGTATGTATTAGTAAGTATATGTGCAGTACGGTAAAGTAAGGCTAACAACCATGACAAACTCTGTGAGTTACGTACGGTAACCGTCCAGTAAGTAGGTACCTACTGTCCTTGCATTAAACATGGTTTTTTGCTGTTTACTTCAAAATGGTACCAAAAAAGCATTAAAATATATACATATATGGAATGGGCTGTTCACAAGCTTTCATTTGATGCCCATATTGTTATAATAACGAAATTTTTGTTTTTAATACCCCCCCCCCCCTCTTTTTTATTCCTAGATGTCATACACTCCCACAGTTAAGACGAATCTAACGACACCTCATATGCTTAAATCCATCAAGCCGTTTAGGCTGTAGAGCGTGCCAAAGAAATAGACATACATCCGTACATACATACATACACTCGAAAAAATAAAACCCTCATTGCAACAGTCATCTAAGACCATATTCGCGTGACTTCAACCCGTAAGGTGCCCTTATGCTGACTGGTCTAAAATGTCCATCCTGTATATCTCAAAACTGCCGGGTCAGATTTTGATGCCCCTTAACCTTGCCTATAGTTGAGGTATCTCCACAGAAATACCACAACAGTATCGCTATTGGTTCATAGAGCACTTCCCATACAAATTTGAACAGTCTCCTTTCAAGTCACAAAAGCTACCAACTATAAAAAATTAGTTTACTACCTTCTTCCCTGCGGTTTTACCCGCGATGCCGAGGAATCTTATATTTTCCGGGGATAAAAAATATCTTAAACTAGCTGCCCGGCGCGACTTCGTTTGCGTGGTGTCCTACCCTTTTCCCTAACCTACCCTTAGATGTGATTATACTTACTTATACTTAGATACGAAGTACGATGATTAAACTACAGTACCTGGGTGATCGGGCTGTGCTCTTTTTTTTTGTAAATCACACAAAAGAAGGAACATGAAAAAAAGAAAAGAAAAAAAAATTATCGTTATCTCTATCTGGTCTCGAACCGGGGTCGTCTGATTTCGGGGCTGCACGTTCCCAACTGAGCTATTATAAGCTTGAGAGCAGTGGCGAAATTTACCTTCGTATTCTAATGATATTGCAGCAGTTTTTAATGGCCTGAAAACACGATACAACTACGTTTTCTAAAAATGAAACCTAGCTAGATCGATTTATTGCCCCCGCATACAAAATTTCATGAAAATCGTTGCAGCCGTTTCCGAGAGTCAAATTATACTGGGTGGAGATTTCGAGATGGCATATTTTCGAAACCTAGGTTAGGTTAGTCATGCTGAACAACTTTTACTATGGGATAAATACTGAATACTCAAAAAAACTTTTTTAGTTTTCATACATTATGATCGAGCAAGGTTGACATTTACTATGGAAAGTTAAATTTTTTTTTTGAGAACTCGCTTTTGATCCCATAGTAAAAGTTGTTCAGCATGACTAACCCAACATAGGTTTCGAAAATATGCCATCTCGAAATCTCCACCTGTTATACGGGGTGGATATGACAATATATGAAACCACGTAAAGTACTCATAAATACGATCAACTGTTACTATGGGACCAACTTCGAAATAGAAAAAAAAAGCTTTCATCTTTTCATAAAAAAAGTAAATCGGCAAAAATGTATGAAAAGCTGTAAAAAAAAAATTGCGATTACGAAGTTGGTCCCATAATAAAAGATCTCCCATTATTTTCGAGTAGGTACCTAGATTTTTCATAAATTGCACTGATACAAAACGTGGAGGAGGCACCGCGGAGAGAAGCGACGCAGGTCCGTCCTCCGTTACGTTCTGATGAACACTGGCGCGGTGCGGGCGGTCTTGAAATCAAGCAAGCGCATCTCGTAAAAAACGTATAAAAATTCGTAAAAATTGAATATTTACTATTAGTTAAATATTATACCGACAGTCTACGTGGTTTAGAATTTAGAATTTTTTGGTATATTTTAAAATGTTAAGCACAACTGAAAATGCAGAGAAAAACTGCTTTAAAAGGTGAAAAAAGCGGTATGTTTGAATTTTTTTTCTATGTAACTAAGTATATTTAAATATGTTTTGGATACCGGCAAGCCCTGCAAGAAGGTCTTGAGAATGTGATATTAATTTTTCTAAGTTAAAATAAGTCTCTGTATAAGAGATATACTGCTTTGAAAATCCTGCTTTTACCAGATTTAGGAATTAACGGCGCCTTAAAAAGTCCGTGATATGTTTTGGTACAATAGCCACCATTTTACCAAAACATGACTCATGCACGGTGACTGACATTACTGACTATGTGAAATTGATAGCGAGTCGAATACACGATATACGATATACGATAAGATCTGTATCTGAGTGCATATCTTTCAATATCGCTCCCTATGTAATTCAATGAACTAACAAAGAACTAACACACAGCACAAATAATTTATATTTTATCATTAACTATCTGTCTGCAGGCACCGACCGATATATATCGAAAGATGGTGACAATATTATCTGCTTATACAAATTATATCTGCAGATGTTATCTGATCTGTTACCCGACTGATATCGAAAGATGGTAACAATATTATCTGCTGATACAAATATATCTGCAGATAACATCTGGCATGGCATTCATTCTATGTTGTTTACGTCTGTATGACGTGCGTATGGTGCTATGGAGCGTATATGCTAGGTACATTGTGAATTTTGTTACCTGACAGATCCTCGTAAAGATTAAATTCGCCTCGGTCCTTTATAAGCTTTATATGACGTTCTATCCAAATTCTTCAGGTCTAGTAAGTTAGAAGGATTTCGAGTGAATGTATCAATTCTTAATATTATCGTATATGCGTAGTGTGTGCTCCTTTTATGTAATATTTTTTTACGCAGGAGTTTTAGTAAGGTTCCCTAATTTTTTTGAAAATATAATATAGCCTATGTCACCCAGGGATAGTGTAGCTTCCCAACAGTGAAAGAATTTTTCAAATTTCAGTAAGGTTCAGTAGCTTCGGAGACTATTCAACGCAAACAAACAAACAAACAATCAAATCTTTCCTCTTTATAATATTATTTTAGATTGGATAATCGCTACAAATAACTTCATGCCGCGACACTAACCACCTATAGTGTGTTTTGATTATTCTACGAAATTTACTGATCCAACCTAAACGACTTTTTGAAATTAATCGATAGAAACGTAAAAACCGAACGAACCGGTTCTTTTTATTTTAGGACCTGTTCTTATTGCAACCCACAGAACCGGGAAAATCCGGATCCGATGCCCTATTCTGTAGAGTGTGCTTTAGCTGTCTGTTGGCGTGATTAAGTTGTTTTTTCACAATAGGGTCTCTGATTGTTTGCCAGCGTTTCCGTATACTCCTTTTTTTTTAATTTTATCGAATATGTGTTTGGCTACGTGGGTTTCTAGATGGCAGTGTTGAGGTCAATGACCAAGCTGCATCTTGCACACTCTTGTTGAAGTATAGCACCGCTTCTGTTATTTCATCTTTCGATTTTAGACTAACTGATTTTTGGTAATATTTGTCTGTGAGCTCACGAAATAGGGACCAGTTAGTTCTATTGTTATGCAGAAAGCATTTGCTGACGCATTCTTGGGGGGTAGTGTGCAGTTCTACTATGATTTAAGAGTGGTCTGAGGGTAGGTCCCAGTAACTCTAGCATGATATGATGTTATTTGCGATTCCTTTGCTAACACAAAAGTTTATAACATCTGGGATTTTGCTTTTATCTGTTGGCCAGTAAGTCGGTTGACCAGATGATACCACGTTCATATTTCTTTTTTGTATGCATTTAAGGAGTTCACGTCCTCTGGGTAGGACAAGCCTGGAACCCCAAAACGAATGCTTGACATTATAATCACCTCCGGCAATAAACCTCCCTCCAAGTGATTGAAAGAAGTTACTGAACTCCGTTTCTTTGATAGTAAATCTAGGTGTAATCTAGGTAATGTTGTAGTACATGGTGCTTGATGTTTGACCTGATAAGAACGGCCGATTCTCCATGTGCTTTGTTGTCTGGATGGTCAGATTTGTTCGTTTTCAGGGTTATAATTGCTCATTCTGTTTTTGTTCAAAATTCAAAATCATTTATTCAAATAGACCTTCGTAGGCACTTATGAAAAGTCTGACTCTAATACCGGTTCGGAAAGTTGCATTTGCTGAGAAGAGCCGGCAACAAACTCAGCAATTACTCTTTTCAAAACAAGCTTAGATTCATTACATAATATTTACATCCCACGAGTAGGGTCGATTTAACACGTCAAATGATGGGAATCTTGAGGGAATGGGCGTCACCCCTCTGGTGACGCCCATTCCCTCAAGAGGGCAATATACAACGGCGTTTGCCGGGTCCGCCGAGGTTTATGGAAGGTTACTGAACTGACTGAAGACTATTATATGAAAGTGATTTATAGTGACTGGAAATTATAATATAACTCGACACTGGCAGAAATAATTCCTAATTTCACTACTATTTTATTAGTCCTCTGCTGTACAACAGAATAAATAAGGAACTAAATATACACCCGCTACCTTCATATAAGTGCAAATTAAAATGTACCGAATGGCTCAAATTGTTGTCCTATGAAGAGACTGAAAACTTATTATCGCGTAAATAGCACTATACACAAAACTCACACACTACATACATTCACACACACTAACTTACACTCACTAACACACACACACTAACATTCACACAGTTCATATAGGCACACTTTACAATTACACTCGACAATTCAAAATAACATCTTGTCTTGCATGATAGTTTTAAGGTCATCATTTCTTACTGTTTTAGACTCTGTTCATGTTTGTAAAACGGAGGAGGGCGTTGATATCTGCGACACAGTTTTATACTATTGTAGATGTCATCGTTTCAAATGTAATTTGTAATAGTGTTTTATGTGCCTCAAATAAATAAATCTTATCTTATCTTATCTTAATTTGGATTCGGTTACCAAACACTTACCAAACTTAAAACTAAGTAGAAGAAGTACCTACTTCATACCTAATTGGTGCTTTTTTAATCTAAATGACACCATATTAATAAATCGCACCCGTACGTGCGGGTCGCTAGTATAAATATAATATTTAAATATCATCATCTGCCTGACCTGTTCCCAATCATTTGGGGTTGGCGCGCTTCTTCCATTCGTCTCTTCTAATATCCGTCATATCAGCATTCACTCCTTTCTTACCCATTACCCATATCATCTTTCAAATAAGTAATGCATCCATCTCTTTTTCGGTCTTCCTCTTCCCGTTATCCACTTTCATATCCATAACTGTCTAGTCAGGTGGCTTTCATTTCTCCTCATGACATGTCAATACCAATCCCACCAAAAACATTTTCATGTAAAATGCTGCCAAGACGGGACCATATGGCTCGCACTGTCAAAAAGTTATCAGATCTTATGTAGACCCAAACTTATAACTCTACACGCCCTAACTCTACAAGCCCTAACATCACAAACTTTAAAAATTAGTCAAAATATGTGGCTTGGCCGTTTCACTACTACATGAAGTATGGTATTAAAGAAAAATAATTAACAGTAAATAAAATTTACGCCTTACGCCCATGTAACGGTCATCTTTCACGCAGCACGCAGATCCAAATGATTTTTTGCATAGATACGAGTTCAATTCAAAATCATTTATTAATTTAACCTATAACAAAAATATTTTACAAGTGCAAATAAAAAAAAAAAACATAAAATCCTTAAAATCTATATAAATGAAAATAAATAAACTAAATGAAAAAATCGTTGTCAATTTGTAAATACACACCTAGTCCATTTCTCTTCGCTGGTGCACATGGATTCATCTTTATTTGATAAAATACCACTTTTATTATGATATAAAATCATTTATTCAAATAGACCTTCGCAGGCACTTATGAAAAGTCTGACTCTAATACTCTAATACCGGTTCGGAAGGTTGCATTTGCTGAGAAGAGCCGGCAATAAACTCAGCAATTACTCTTTTCAAAACAAGCTTAGATTCATTACATAATTTTAAATTCTAATCGCACTGACAACAATTGCGTGCCCCGGCGCGGCGGCAAAACTACAAAGTAGACTGAATCTATATTTAATAAGTAAATAAATAAATGGCAAACTTAAGCAGACCAGCCCCCACAAGCAGCACCTGTTCACAAGTATGACGCGTGTGGCAGCCATCGCCCTCTTCGCCATATTGGAGGGAAGTGAGCGACCCGTCACACGATGCCGCCGCAAGCAAAGGCCTTAAAGTGAGCATGACTTACTTAAGTCTGCCTTAGAAATAAAAAATAAACTGAAGGGAAACTACTAAACACGCAATTTGTTATCACTGTGACTATTGACAAGTTTATACTAAATATCATTTAGGTATATAGAAAATATAACAATTAAGTAAACAGACAGACATAATATATCAGTGAATTTAGAAATAAATAATTGAATTAATTACTATAAGTAATAATCAGTAAATTAAACAAACAAAAAAAAGAAGATAACTTATAATAATAATAGCATACAACAATAGAGTTTATGGGGAAATAAGTGACATAGGCGAACGAAGCCGCGGGTACAAGCTATTAGATAAATAAATGAAACTACAATGTAGGTTATTCACCATTATACGTATATTATCTATTTAATACTAATTGGCTCAACAAATCGAACAGTAACATTAGCTATAAACATTTGTCTAGCGGCTAACACACGACGCGTGATATATTCATTATTTACCTACATACAAACAATAGGCCCACTTGCGTCAACCTGGATTAGGTCAGTTAGTTGCTTACAGTAGTACCCAACTAATATGGCTTACCGATGTACCTGCGCAGAAGATACATTTTCAAAGCGCGGGATACGCTATTGGTCGGCAGCTGCCGCCATGTTAGCGCGCGCCGTGCGGAGGGGCGTGACTTGCGAGTGCTAACAGCTGCAGTGTATTATGAACCTATAGTAGTGATCTAAGGTTGATTGTAAGTTTTAAGCATTCTTTCGTTAATCTTCGGGTCCATACTTTCTTTTCTGTGCGAACGAAGATTCACGACACGCCATATCAGTTGGGTACTACTGTACCAGACTGATCCGACATTTCTTGTCATATACCGGGTGATTTGGGATGGGTATAGTAAGCCGAAAGGGTAAATAGGCCTTAGACCACAGAGTGAGTATGTAGATTTAACCATCTGCGCTTGAGCCCCTGGGTTGGGGTTGACAATGGTGCCGATTCTGTTGTAAATCGCACTAAACTAATTTTAGTCACATCTCATCACTTTCTTACAAACAGGATTGAAAAAGGATAGAACATATTTTAAGTTGTCAAATTAATCTTTGCCGTCTATTTTGCGTGTATTTAGGCGTAACCGCGATAGATGGCGACTAAAATTATATTGAAAACAAGCATTGGACTAATTTGACATAGTGACATTAAAATTAGTTTAGTTGTGAACAACAGAATCAAGGCCATATATGATATATTTAATCCAAGGGAATGCTAACCTAGGTTGACGCAAATAGGGCTAAATATTGTAAGTACGTAGGTAATAGGACGTCACAAAAGAAGGTATGTAACTTATTAAGCAAAAATTTAAGGAGCTCAGGTATATTTTACAGATAAAATATTTATAGGTTAATGAAATAACATCTATAATAAAATATTATCTAAGAACATTTTTGCCTTTCAAATATGGTTTTAGAAAAAATGGGCTAAATATAATCTGAATTTACTAGTAGGTCAAATATAGTTTGTCGACCGACCTCAAAAAAATTCTTTCTCTTTTATGATTACAAAGGCGAGATAATAGTTACTTAGTATAGGTTAAACGTGAAAAATATGCTAACGTTAGTAACTTGTCGATATCTAGAAACATTTAACATTTTAGGATTGCCTACTTACTAACATGAAATAAATGAACAATAACAAATTAGTTTAAAATCAGATATTTACATATATGTAAATATAAAATGAAAAACCGTGTTGGTTATGACAGGTGGAGATTTCGAGATGGCATATTTTCGAAACCTATGTTGGGTTAGTCATACTGAACAACTTTTACTATGGAACCAATAGTGAATTTTCAAAAAAATTTTTACTTTTCCATAGTAAATGTCAACCTTGCTCGATCATAATGTATGAAATGTAAAAAATTTGTTCGAGTATTCAGCGTCGGTCCCATAGTAAAAGTTGTTCAGCATGACTAACCCAACATAGGTTTCGAAAATATGCCATCTCCAAATCTCCACCCAGTATAATAATTATAATACTTAGATAGGTATCTCATTCATAATGTTTAGGTATTAAGTAAAAAGCTTACGGTAATAAAATGCACTTATATTTTTACTTATGTACTTAATACATTAAAATGTAAAGTTTAAATAGACACACGGTATTCTACCTTTTATTTCTATGATGATAAAGTGAAAAATATAACGGCACATTTGAATTTAACAGTAAAATAGTGAAGGCACACATTATAAAACTATTCGAGAATATAAGGAAAATATTATAATAGATTTAATTAAATACATTTTTATGAACATTAAACATACTGTATTGTAGTAATTTAAGGGTATTTTAAGACGAGTTAATCTATAGGTAGGTATCCTTTTCATTGGTACATCCCAGTGAAATAAAAATAGCGGGGCAGCGCAGCGGGGCGAACGCGTAAAGAACTTCATTGACTTAGGCGCCATTATTTGGAAGAACAGCTCGACTGGGCAAGTACCTCCACCTTACAGAGACATTCCTCACACACGGTCATCTGATCCCAAACTAAGCAGAGCTTGTACTATGGAAACCAGATAACTGATATAATACATATACTACTTTTTGTTTGTAAATATATAATTACACCCAGACTCAGGACATACAGACATATCCATGCATGTCCTGTGTGGGAATCGAACCCACGACCTGCGGCGCGTAAGGTGAATCTTAACCAACTGCGCCAACTGGCCCGTCAAGAATTAAACGTAGGTAATTCATACAGTTACTGACCATGATCTTTGATTACGTCACCACAAACTCGTTATTCATTTACTGAAAAACAATCAAATAATACCACAATTCGTTCTATCATTTGTTAATAATTTCTCTGGACCTAAAAATAGATACCTAGTCATCTTTTCAGCAAAACTAATTAACTTCAATAATTTACAGCGTTTTCTGGTTTGAATATCATTTATTATGTACCAAAAAGTCAGATTGTACAATAAGAAGTGTTTAAACAAGTTTAATATATATGAAGATCATTAAAACAATTACTAACTACTAAAAAAAACCTAAAACTAAAAACCTTAAAAAGTATAATATAACTAAAATTTATTATTAAAAGGAGTCCCTTTAGGCAAGATTCCGAAGATGCTGGCAGCATTCCCCCTTTGAATGGCTAGACTAATTTTTTGTCCGAGGTAGCTGCCAGCTCTTCGGTCTCCTGTGACGTCGACTAACCTTTTTGATATTTCCTTAAAAAGCCTAATAGCGCTAGGACCCCACGGACCAAGGGTCTCGACACCGAATGGGACAAAATCATATTCGGGGCCAAGACCCCTGTATTTGTATGCTTAAGAAGTTATATCACACGTATTATCTAGCAAGCCCG
The DNA here is from genome assembly GCA_951394255.1 of Polyploca ridens. Classification (NCBI taxonomy): domain Eukaryota; kingdom Metazoa; phylum Arthropoda; class Insecta; order Lepidoptera; family Drepanidae; genus Polyploca; species Polyploca ridens. The sequence goes on from OX596251.1 coordinate 15,373,584, forward strand.
AATTTACAGACACTAGAAACATGTCCAAAAGAGCCTTGAACTTGACAAAGTCGCAAAAAATGTAACCGGCTATCACAATACAAAAAAATAATCAACATTGTATACTTAATCTTTTCATATAAATCAGAATTCTCTCGATTTCGTCTAAAAAAGTTAGTTGCTATTGTAACGTGATTTAAATTCTATTTATTTCTTGTCTATTAACTTTTTCTAGCGACAAACGACGTCGTAGCAAAAATGTTGAATAAAATCTTATATTTTGTATAAAAAGAGTCATGCTAAATAACTTACTCATTGTAATTATTAGTTCAGTTTCAAAGAATCCATTTCATAAAAAAAAATTTGTTTAAGTGTATATATTTTATTTATATGTCTTAAATCAATAATATATAACAAGATAAAGATAAATATATTTATTAAACATGATATTATTATTTCAAAAGCATATAATGTATGTATTTCCCGTACAATTTTATACGGCAGCTGATTTTTCATGATTCAAAGAAAGCAAAATACAAGACAAACATTAGCTACTTCAACAGCTTACATCTATTTACAAGCTAAGAATTCTATAACAGCTAACAATCTCTCTTATAACATCTTAATTTATAAAAGAGTTCTCTTATCCACTTGTATTTATTGTGAAATACTATTAGAAGAATAATACGAAGTTAATATATTAAGCATATTTGTAGAGATTAATATATAATTAATGTTTTTGCATTATGATATCAAGGATTTTATTAATTACTTACATAAATCTCACGGATACGACACAAAATTCTTATTTATTTGATATATTTTTGAATGGTTATAGAACCATTTTTACTGTGCGTAATGAACTTATGATATGTTTAAAATATGCGTTTGTTTTAACAAATGTTTCTATCGACACTTTAGCTCCCAAAAAAAACTATTGTCCCTTATCGACGAATCAGCGTATAATTATGTTAGTACTGTATGAATATTATATGAATCATGCAATTTAATCAAATTCGACACTTGACATGACCTGTAATTAAATTTTTACCGTAGTAATACTTACAATTGCATTACAACAATGATCATACTATTAATGATTCATAATATAATGAAAAAAAATATATACTAAGTTAAGGCGCGGACTGACTAAGATTTTGACAGCACTCGTTCTTCACTGGAATAGGGTTGAAAATGGTAAATCATAAATGTGTTGACTCTATGAAATGGACTGTTATTTACGGGTTTTCTTTAGATTATACAGAATATACACATTAAATTAAATAAGTGTCTGGTTAACATTCTAATATAATTCTGTATCTTATGTATTCTTAAAAATAAAATTGTTGTCATCGCTGAAAATACGGAGAATTTCGACGTGAAAGATTTTTTAGACGTAACTTACGATTTTCTTATTGGGAATATCAAAGCACTTTTTAATATTCTATTCGGTTAACATTTTTCTCAAAACCCTCTTCTATCCACAGTATTTTTTTGTGTTAGGTATTTCATTGCGTTACGTCATACTCGACTCTCAAAGAAACCCATTTTTGAGATTTGAGCTTAGACCTGGCCTGAACAGCCAGTTAAATTAGCCAGATACTATTAATTTCACCCCACTTAATATATTAGATCGCAACGTTTAGCAACTTTATGGTCTGATGTGAGGCGTTATACAGGTCTTTGTTTTGGTCAGCGCCGACAACACCCTGTATATACAAAAATAGTTCAGTTACTACATACATCAACATCATAAAGATAACATCAATATTTGTGCTATTTGGCGTAATCTCTCTTTTAAGATTTTATAACATTGACAAAGAAGGTTAACTTGTTGATGCGTTCTCAAATGACGGTAACATTTTCTGAGAGTGGTTATTTAAAAGATTATTTTATTCTCTTTTATAAGCTTCAGCCATTAATATTCCATTATAGCGCTTATATACCATTACAGTCAACAATAAAAGTCATAGACACTCGAAATTTTTATTCACAACTCAATCCTCCCTCCCTCTACTCAAACTAAACCTACGGTGAAATTTAAAACCCTTCTTCTTCTCCGATTTTTCTTCCAGGGGTTTGGCATCACTAAGATTATCAGCGCTCTTCGCAACTTGGACGCTTTTCCTCCTATTTTTCATGGATTTCACCAGTTTATAAAACTTTCCTCTCTTCTTAGGGTCGTGGGTCAACTCTGGCGGGTCTTCATCTACTTCCACGCTGAATTCCGATGATATGTCTCCCAGGTCTTCTACGCTGTGGCACTCTACTTCTCTAGGCTGTGGCACTTCCAGTTTTGATTTTGATGTGTCTGGTTTTGGTTCAGGCGGCGGGGGAGGTGCATCTGGGTCTATGCACTGTAATTTGAAAATATACATATCAGTCTTTCGAAAAAAAATGTTATATTAATATCTTTGTGCTATAGAAAGATCCGATAATGAAATATGATAGGATATATGTTCAATAACACGACCCTATTCCGAAAACTTTGTAAATTAAGTCATTAATATAGTAACAATTGATAATGGTGCCGATTCTGTTGTAAATCGCACTAAACTAATTTTAGTCACATCACATCTCTTTCTTACAAACATTATTGAAAAAGGATAGAACATATTTAAAGCTGTCAAATTAGTCTTTGCCGTCTTCACTTGCGGGTAACGACGTAACCGCGATAGATGGCGACTAAATTTATATTGAAAACAAGTATTGGACATATTTGACAGGACTACATTTCTTACATCCTTTTCTTCTGTTCTTTGTTAGAAAGAGACATAGTGAGACTAAAATTAGTTTAGTTGTAAACAACATAATTGGATTGTTTTACAAAAACCTTAAACCGACTTCAAAGTACACTAAGAAGTAATCAAATCCTGATATGCTGACAATGGGACCAAACGGGAAGCGTACCCTTTCAAATAAAAAAAGAATTTTCGAAATCGGTTAATAAATGACGGAGCTCCTCCTTTTTTTTAAGTCGGTTAAAAATCAGGGCCAATGTCAAATATGAAACCATATCCAAAATATGTAGTCCACGTAAAAAGTAATCTTTATTATGTTTTATTTATTTTACGATGTTACTATTTACTTATTCTAATTTTACTCGTACCTAATAAGTAACCGTGACCTTTTATGTTTTTATTTGCTCCGTCTTTTTTATGCTACTGATAGCAAGCAAGCATATGGCCCGCCTGATGGTAAGCGGTTACCGTAGTCTACAATTCACTGTCACACTCGCACTGTCAAAAAGTTATCAGATCTCATGTAGAGCCAAGCTTATAACTCTACACGCTCTAACTCCACTAGCCCTAACTTCACAAACTCTACACCTTAGTCAAAATATGTGGCTTGTCCGTTTCACTACCGTCACATGGTGAAAAATGTTTTAACTGTTAATTACTTTTCTGTAGTACAATAGTTCTTGTAGTAGCGAAACTGTTGGGATTTCACTTCTTTTTGTAAGTTGCTTATGACAATTTTTTTTTTTGCTAAAAGTTTCAATTTTATAATTTTTTTGTTGTTTGTATACTTATACAAGCTTACATACCAAATTTCAGCTTTCTAGGACTTCAGGGAGTACCCTAAGAGTTTTGATGATCATCAGTGAGTCACTAACGAAATCGGGGTTTTTTAGATATTAATAAAATCTAAAGTATAAGAGCTATGTTATTGAAACTTAATATGTTTAATTTTAGTATTGACATCATATCCCGAGAATTTTGTTTATCTGGTATAATCCAAACCCAAGTTATGAGGGTTCAAAAAAACGACGAAGCGTTTCGAGAAAAGGTAGGCAAGGTAAAGCCCTTACGCTTCGCTTGGCTCATCTTGGCGGGGGGCACTCCAGATCTTGAATGTTGAACTAAACTCAAAACACTCTTGGTTGTCAAGTACAAAGTAAAATCTTACGTCAACTTTATTTAGCTGGATTATAATGGTTGACGACCGACTAGCTGTGTTGCATTTCGGATAAAATACCTTATACCACACGAGTAACGAAAGATTATACTATAGAGACTAGTTTGATCGAATCTACCCTTAAACACAGAAGTTACTTGGTAGTTCTAGAATGTTTCATTCGATCAAACGTCAACGTGTCTCGAAGCAACTTAAACAACAACAATCAATAAGTTGGTCAAACTCCACGGATTCCCAAATGAGAAGTTTGTTTCTAAGTATTTACAAGTTTCAATGAAAGCTCAAGTTATGTTTACGCAACACATTTCTGTGGTTTGTTTGCAGTTTACGTTTTACATTAATATCACTTTTGAGATGGTATTTGCATCTGTTTACAATGAAATAAACTAGATATAATGAGGGGCTAGGCAAAGAATTTAAAGCACGATGCCCTATGTTAATCTATGGGGGTGTAATACTTATATTCCCTTTGATTTTTTCTGGAAATGGGCAATAACAAAAATATACGAACTCTATGTACCCTTCCTGGGCAACATTTTAGTCTGCGTGATATTGCGTGATTGTCATTTGTTTTTTTTTATATTCGCTTCATGAATTTTACGATTCGCCTCAACTAGGGTTTCCTTCCAGAGATTTCAACTTGGGGGTTAGTAATTAACCCTCAGTGATTCAGTGAATTTAGACGTGGACTACACCATCTCATATTTTATTAGTTACCGTTCAAATATTGTACCATTTTACGGATATATCTTCACTTAATTGTAATTTTAGAAGTAATTACTTGATATTCTACCTATAAATCACAATAAGAACAGCAAACAAACATTTGAGAAGTACTAAAATGAGCACTCTTGAAAGGACCCTTCTAGAACTAATAATGCGTTCCGCGCCTAATATCACAGCCGCCAATAAGTTTGACTCAGTACTCTTACTTACTCCCTATAATATACTCACGTCATCAAGCGAGATCCTGTAAGGCGGCACCTGGTCGGGATGCCTCCAGGGCTTGTGGTAGGGCAGGTCGGTGAGCGCCTTCCAGCCCGGGTAGCGCCGCGTGCAGCGTGTATAATATACTCACGTCATCAAGCGAGATCCTGTAAGGCGGCACCTGGTCGGGATGCCTCCAGGGCTTGTGGTAGGGCAGGTCGGTGAGCGCCTTCCAGCCCGGATAGCGCCGCGTGCAGCGTGTATAATATACTCACGTCATCAAGCGAGATCCTGTAAGGCGGCACCTGGTCGGGATGCCTCCAGGGCTTGTGGTAGGGCAGGTCGGTGAGCGCCTTCCAGCCCGGGTAGCGCCGCGTGCAGCGTGTTTAATATACTCACGTCATCAAGCGAGATCCTGTAAGGCGGCACCTGGTCGGGATGCCTCCAGGGCTTGTGGTAGGGCAGGTCGGTGAGCGCCTTCCAGCCCGGGTAGCGCCGCGTGCAGCGTGTATAATATACTCACGTCATCAAGCGAGATCCTGTAAGGCGGCACCTGGTCGGGATGCCTCCAGGGCTTGTGGTAGGGCAGGTCGGTGAGCGCCTTCCAGCCCGGGTAGCGCCGCGTGCAGCGTGTATAATATACTCACGTCATCAAGCGAGATCCTGTAAGGCGGCACCTGGTCGGGATGCCTCCAGGGTTTGTGGTAGGGCAGGTCGGTGAGCGCCTTCCAGCCCGGGTAGCGCCGCGTGCAGCGTGTATAATATACTCACGTCATCAAGCGAGATCCTGTAAGGCGGCACCTGGTCGGGATGCCTCCAGGGTTTGTGGTAGGGCAGGTCGGTGAGCGCCTTCCAGCCCGGGTAGCGCCGCGTGCAGCGTGTATAATATACTCACGTCATCAAGCGAGATCCTGTAAGGCGGCACCTGGTCGGGATGCCTCCAGGGTTTGTGGTAGGGCAGGTCGGTGAGCGCCTTCCAGCCCGGGTAGCGCCGCGCCGCCGCGTGCAGCTGCTGCACCAGGCGGGGGGCTAGCTGCGCTGTTACCCTATAATATTATTATATTTATATATTTTCGACTAAACTGGTTTCAATGATGTATTGACTATGAAAAAGCGGGACACAAACACTCTTTTTTTACAGTCTACTTTTTTTACAGCCACGCAAAAAATTAAGTTCTAAGCCCTGATGTTTTAATATTAGCATGAAGTCGTATCTTTAAAATCACAATTAATAAATACAGTTTCTTTTAATTTTATTACCTTGTAGGTAGTTCCCTTCTCAAGATCACTATTCAATAAATCAATGTTTCGTATACCTACTATCTGAGTTTCCAACTGAAATCAAAGAGTAATCAGGGAGGTGTACAAAGAAATCCCCAAGTCCATCTGACTAACTCATCCCATCACTAATTCGAAATCAAAAAGTAATTACTCAACGCTAGAACGTCCATGATTTACGAGAGAAGGTTCTCAGTACGACTTCAAAATAATACCTATTTGCTACCGTCAGATTAGAGTTTCTGCATCAATCATTATTTTATGCTTGGCAGTGCAAACGTATTTTGGACTGGGCTATCTTTTTATTAAAAGTTAATTTATAATTTTAGAGAAGGCGACCATTCCAATTTTGATGTTGTTAAAATTAATCTATACTAAACAAATAATTGCGCAAGTAAGTATTAAGGCGCCGATTCCACAGCGAACGGTCTAGATTTCTGCGGTCAGAGCTCTACGTACGTTCTCCTTGACCGCTGCGATCGCTGTGTGCAATGATCAAAAGCGACACATGATTAAAGTGAACGCAGAACTCTAAGACTGATCGCTGTGGGTTCGGCGCCTACCAGTACAGTGCATCAACTTTAATATTGTATTATCCAACTTAATGGTTGTCCATATAACTTTGATCAAAACTATCATTACTTAGATTAGGCCTGTATCTGTATCAGATCAAAACTCAGATCAAGTCACAATTCGATGGTGTAAATCGAAAATAAACCTAAAATCATTGGAGCAGATTCCAAATTCATGTTTCAATCTAGACTCAAGCATTGACGTTCTAGAATACGGACTATAGACTATCCCGATTCAATGTGAATGCGAGGTGTCTCTATCGTTCAATTTACGAATGAATTGCACGTTCATCGATGTGTAACTTAATTACAGATATCGCAGTAACACCATCTCGCGTCAATACTGAGTTTTTCCTAGAACATTTCCTACATCAGTGTTTTATATTCTTTAGTGTAAACCACAAGTTAACTCTTACATTCAAAGTGCTGTTTGCACCTTTGAATGTAAGAGTTAAGCGTGATCAAGTATCTCACAAATGTTCACTTACTGAGGATATGCATATAATAAATCATTGATAAATTGATGAAAATATTGAATCTATACAATTCAAAGTCCTGGCTGACTGATTGACTAATATATCAACGCACAGCCTAAACCACTGGTCCTAGAGACATGAAATTTCTTGGGGAAGAGTTGGTTCCTAAAATAAGGGATGAAAATTTGTATGAAAGTCCGTCAGTTTCAAAGTTAGGATCTTCAAATTTTATGTTTAGGCTGAAGATTAATGTATCAGCGTTTTTAATAATTCCACCCTCGAAGCGGGATGAAGTTTTGTTTTGTTTTATTGTTGTAGACAAATATGTCATTTGTTTCCTGTAAACCACGCGGGCGACGCCGCGAGCCGAAGCTAGTATTGAATAAAATGCTTCAATTGAGTACCATTTGCCACACTGCAAATTGTATCAACAATAATATGAATGCTCCTCTCTATGGTAGCTATTGGCAGGCAATTAGTTGCTGGGTATACACAATACAATATAACCAGCATGTCACCATACGAACTTTTCCACCTGTTCATAAGCGATTATCTTTTGAAATATTAGTTGTACATACCTATTGACCAGCCAAGCAGGTAATGCGCCTCGAGGGTCGGAGCGGGAGACGTAGCCCAGCCAGCTGCCGGCTCCCTCCCGGGTGCGGACCACGAACCCGGTCAGAAGGGATATAGCTCTGTCAATGTACATAATCACTGATTTAGTGCCTGTCCAGAAGGGACGGAAGGAGCGAAATTGCTGCGATTCTCTCGCGCGAATCCATTCGGTGGCGAGATACTGGGAGCCATTACATTCAGTGGCGTAACAATAGGGTGGCAGGACTGGCAAAATGCCACGGGCCCCCGACCCAAGAGGGCCCCGGCCCAAGAGGCCGCGAGCTCAATAATATTTTTTCACATTGTACCTGAGTTACAGACCTCACGATGTTGTTCCTATCTATTCCGTGGTTCCTTCACCGAAAAGCTAGCAAATAGATGATGAATGCATTGAGATATTATGTTTCTATGGATATGGATGTGAAGTCTCCAATACGCATTGGGCTAGCGTGGGGACTACAGACCATTCCCTCTCGCCCAAGAGAGGAGGCCTATGGCCATTAGTGGGACATATACAACGTGTAATTGAGTACGCTGAAAATCTCGAAGTTTATTAAAATTAAACTGAGTACAACGTGACTTACAAGCTGAATTTTTACTGATAGGGTCCCATCAAAAGAATTTTCCACGGGCCCCAGATGGTATAGTTACGCCACTGATTACATTGCGTCGCGCGAATTTAAAATACGCACGTAGGTAAATCGCGTGCACTTCTTATACGGGGTAGATACGAAAACACAACAATAAAAGTACTCATCAATGCGACTAACTTTTACTATGGGAATAACTTCGAAATCGCAAAATAAAAATATAATTTGACTCGTATTACGCGCGAGAGAATCGCGGCGAAATCGCCCCTTCTGGACAGGGTCTTACGGCGTTATCCATAAAACGCTTTTTAACTTAAACAGGATGGATACGACAATAAATGAAACCACAAAGTTCGCATAAATACGAAAAACTTTTACTAGACCGTAGAACTCTAGACCGCTTGCTGCGGGATCGGCACCTTACATGCAAACATTAGTTGTAAAAATGCTTCAAAAGTAGTGCGGTATAGGCTTAATATTACTTACTGTACATCTATGTTCAAAAGCATATAGGGAGTCAGTTTAAAAAACCGTTTTAAATAAAAGATTTCAATACGTGACATTTTATACCGTTCCGAAAACTGTATTTGAGTGGCAGTGTTTAATTTAGTAACATTACCTTACCAAGATGACATTTTGGTAAAACTCAAACCTATTGTAATGTATTCAAATTACTTGGTAATACTGTTTGAAATACGCCCACAAATTTACTTGGGTAAACTTGTCAGGCGTCCGGCTTTATACGGTCTTAGGACATGTTGGTCCTTTCATTTGTACGTACGGAAAAAATCGAGAGTCCGGCCTTCGTACGGCTTTTTGATTGCATCCCAATCTCGGGCCAGTATTAAAATGTTCGACATTTTCAATAACGATGTCCGGCTTAGCGTATAAATCACCTGGCAACCCTACTTAAGGGTGCCTAATCGGATTATGAATTGTTCTTCTGTAGTTTAATTAGCAATACATTTAATTTACTGTAGATATATAATACTAAAACGATTTATAGTATAAAATATAATAAATATACGTAATATTCTTGGTAAAAGAGACGTACCTAATTGGTACCATTACAGTATACCCTCAAGAGGGATCTATGACGCACATCGTCACTACTATTCCACAGGCGGTAATACCCGCTAGATATACACTATAGATAATAATATTCTAGATAAGTTATGTATAGGATAGGATCGTCTTGATTCTGAAATTGCGATTACAAATGCACACAAAAGAATTACTTAATCAAATCTTGTAGGTATATTTTTTTGTAGCTTTGATAGCGGGTCACATAATTATTTGACCACATGTCTTGTCTTTTTAAAAATATCATTGCCATAACGACTAACATAGTTTGTAGGTTTTTAAATACCTGTGGCTAAAATAGTATGCACTTTGCTTTTTAAACCAAATTCAGTATCAACTGTGAATACCAACCATTACTATAAGACCGAACTCATAGGAAACTAGGGGTTCCCATACCTTTTTCTATGAGTTATGGAAAATAATTCTAGATAACTTTTGTTAGGTTCGTCTTGATTCTGATAGAACCAACTGTGAACACCAACCATTACTATAAGATCGCACTCATAGAAAAAGGCCTGGGAACCCCTAGTTTTGTAATGGTTACAGCAGGAAACATCGAACAATTAACCCAAAGAAGATCATTTCGCTTGAAATCTATTCCGCCAATTTCCTAAGGATTGGCTAAGCCAAGGACACAAGGCGCTCTGATTGGCCAACTCAAGAGCACACAATGCAGTGATTGGTCTTTATTATTCAAAATCAGTGCAAAAGCACTAACTTGTTGCGGAATTGGATTGCTCAGTATTACTACTCTAAAGGGATATTTTCTCGATGGCAGGAAACAACCGACGTGTATAATAGAGATGCGAAGGTCATCACTTGGTCACGGATTGACGCGCACGGTATCTTATCTAATCGATGGAGTGGCCGCAAATTGTGCAAATACTCTAATGAGTCGATACCACATTGCGCCCACTACTGTAACTGGGCTTCAGAAAAATTGCAGTGCTCAGGTGGTTTTGGAATCTATGTTTAATTAGATTGTTACAAGTATAAATTAAGTCGAGTAAAAGAGAAAAGAAACATTATGAAGACGATAGAGAATAGGAGGGGAAAGATGTTTGGCCATCTCATACGACACGATGAATTCATCAAAAACATAGTAGACGGAAAGATAGCGGGGAATCGAGGTAGAGGAAGACCAAGAATAAGTTACATAGATCAAGTAAAGGCAAAAATAGACGTCGTGTCGTAAAAGGAGGTGCAAAATGTTGCTAATGATAGAGCGGAATGGAAGAAGCTACACCGACAAGAGCATACAGAAGAAGAAATTTAACACATTGAAACCAGAATTGTTTCGAACTGTGCGGGCTCAAAGGAACTTTCTTCCGCAGACGCTTGGACTGTGGAATGAGCTCCCCGCCGTTGTTTTCCCAATGGAGTACAGCATGGGGTTCTTCAAAGAGGGTGTGAAGAGATTCCTTCAGGGTCGGCAACGCGATAGTGATACCCCTGGTGTTGCAAGCGTCCATAGGCTACGGTAACTGTTTACCATCAGGCGGGCCGTATGCTTGTTTGCCACCATAGTGGAATAAAAAATAAATAAACCGGCCAAGTACGAGTCGGACTCGCACATGGAGGGTTCCGTACAATATTAACTAAATCAACTTTGCTATAAAAAAATAACGTTACTGGTATAGACGCCCCCCTTTAATTTCTAATTTTATTTCATTTTTATCGTTTGTTGTTATAACGGCAATAGAAATACACATTATCTGTAAATTACAGCTGTCTACCTATTACGGTTCATGAGATACAGCCCACTGACAGACAGACGGATGAACGGACGGACAGTGGAGTCTTAATAAATCCCGTTTGGATCCTTTCGGGTACGGAACCCTAAAAAGGATAAAAAATATGGCAAAAGCGAAATAAAATTGTAAGATTAAGAAAACACAGAAAATTTCTTGTGGGCCTAAATAAATAAGTAGATCCAAATTCCAATAGTGCTCATTTCTTTACTGACATAGACTTCGGCAACAGCTTTACTATTTGGTAAATAAATAATCCCACCAAAAGTTATCAGATCTCATGTAGAGCCAAGCTTATAACTCTAAACGCCCTAACTCTACAAGTCCTAACTTCACAAACTCTACATACCGTAGCCAAAATATGTGGCTTGGCCGTTTTGCTACTACAAGAACTATTTTGTAGAACCTAGCCCCCTTATTAATAAATAAGGTGTAAGTCAGTCTTGTAATAACCAGGTATTAAGATAGCCTCATCTCTTTTTGTTTATATGACATTAGAAAGTGACGGATATATTTTAATCCTAGGTTTAACTATACTTGACTTACACTTTATTTATTAATAAGACGGTAAGTGTTTTGATGATCATCAGTGAGTCAGTGACGAAATCGTTTTTTTTTAGATATCAATAAAAACTCGGCTTTCTAGCACAAACTCACCTTTCAATTACAAAAATTAAAAGAAATTAATTTACACTGCGCAAGGTACTACGCTATTTAATTTCATAATGATATTACTACATCAGAATTTGTGCTTTAAATTGGTACTCGTAGAGTACAAATCTAATTAAGATCACCGAGCCGGCCAATTGAAAGCTCTCTAGGGGTCTTAACATAAAACGCTTTACTGAGGCAAATTTCTTAACTACTTCAATATGTTGACTTCTCGGAATTTGTAGATGGTTTTATTAGCCGATTAAATATTATAGGGGCTTCTCTCTACTTTGTGCGTTTATTGTTGGCGATCAGCTTTGAATTAGCGATGTGGCCGAAGGTAGTAAGCACACAAAGCCTAGAAGGAACTGGCTCTCAACTGCAGTTATCGGAACACCGGTAAGGTGCTCGGCGACAGATTTTAAACATGAGGGTGGTAACCAGCCAGATAGGTGCTACAAAGTACCCTACCACCGTGCTATGGTTTCCTCACGATGTTTTCCTTCACCGACAGCTCAAGCTCACTATAGGATTCGAACCCGGGACCTTAGTCTAGGCATCCGACGTCACCACCACTGAGTCATTGCCTTAAAAAGAAAGTGTGATAGTGTGTGTGTTTGTTACCTCTTAGCTCCGTAATGGCTTAAAGGGTCTGGATGAAACTTAGCACATATATAGATCCTTGAACGATTTAACCTCTGGACCTGCCCTAATAGTGACCGCGCCTACACCCCTTTCGCCACGAACCATGCTTTTTAGGCATGGTATTGAAAAAAATAATGACAGTTGTCGCAGTATAACATTCAATGTCATCGAGAAAACATTAGGAGAAAATGACGAAATGTGCCGTGAAATCACGTAGAAATTATAGTGGTGGAAAGAGCAATATTTAATTTCACAAGTAAGTATATTTTTATTGCAGTTTTACAGGTAATTTACATTAAAATCATTTTAATTCAAATCATGCATAAATATTATCCAACCATATTAAATAAACCAAAACTTCCATGTGATAATACCGAAAACTATCACTTTCATACATAGTCGGCTTATATCCTTCATTCATTATTGTTATGACATGATTGTCATATTAAAACTAGTGCTTAACGCTGTCGAGAACAATATCGATAATAATAAAAACGAATGAAAGATTTTGCGTACGCAATATATCACCTGATTACGTCTATGTTAAACTTTACTATAGGTAAGTTATAAACCATAGAGGTATAAATATCTATTTATTAGAACATAAATTTCCAAAAATATTTTTATATACCACCTCAAACTTGCAAGTTTTTTTTAATTTGGGTGTAACCTAAATATCGTTGAAAATAAAACTAGCGTTAAGTGTTACCTAATTAGCCTTAAGGCGCCGATCCCACAGAGAAGAGTTCTAGAGTTCCGCGTTCCGAGTTCTGCATTCCGCGTTGACTGTTAGCTATATGGGGCCTTTGAAAGTAAAAAAAAGTGTATGATGTGCGATCACTAGCGAATATTGCAGAACTCTAGAACTCTAGACTGCTTACTGTGTGCACAATAATCAACACGGAATGTAGAACTCGGAACTCCAGAACTCTCTCTGTGGGATCGGCGCCTAAGGGTTACTTATTATTTAAGAGTTGTTGGCGAAAATGGGCAACAGGGTTCCATACCAAGGTCTCTTTAAATACATTATATGAATCAATAAATTAAATGCATGTTCCCTATTGTCTAAAAAATATCTGTAGCATGCCCCTACAAACAGAACAAATTGTCAACAAATACGTCAAGTTCTTTTATTATTAAGTATTACCAATGATTTACTACTACTTTCCGCTCTACGGCTTTTTTCCTATTTTGTGCCAAATTTATCCGTTTAGCTGTTTATACGTGATTAGTTTCAAACATCGAAATCTTAAACTAGCTTTCACATTTATAATATCAGTAAGATGCCATAATCTAAAAAGTTAGTAAACGATAACTAATAAATAAAATATATGACTTATTGCAAATAGACGGAAAATAATTATGTTACTTGCCTTGCCATACACCGTACCGAAAATCGTTCATTCGTTTATCGACTTACCGTATCGACTGTGTCATGCACTAGTGTAAATGTGAATTTTGTGTATGTAGTTCGTAAAGAAATTTCGTATTTGTTGTAATTAGAAAAGGAGAGCGTGCTATGCAAAAATAGTATAAATATATAGCACACAAATAAAAATAGTAGTATGCGTGAAGTATAAATACACACGATTCTGCATTCGTTGTAATAATTACCTAAAATAGATCTTTGTGAGAGTGACATCCCCCCGCAAAAGTTGGTTGAACGTGATTTCATACTAATTTGTCTTGCTTCACGTCCAGAGGTTAAATCGTTCAAGTATAGATCATACCATGGAATATTATGTGATGATTCATTACATAATTATGTAATGAATCTAAGCTTTTTTTGAAATGAGTAATTGCTGAGTTTATTGCCGGCTCTTCTCAGAAAATGCAACCTTCTGATCCGGTATTAGAGTATTAGAGTCAGACTTTTCATAACTTCCTGCGAAGGTCTATTTGAAAAAAATATTGTGAATTTTGAATAACATATACGATACTTTTTTCCGGGAAATCATAAGATCCCTCGTCAGAATCCGAAAAAGATGCAATCATCATACATTTATTTAGTTTTTTCTCAACAACTGCCTACCAAATCTTATTGGCATAATCATGAAAATCCATAGCCTGACAGAGCCACTGAATCTATATAGCTGTGAATCTTCCCCTCCCAGTTCATTAGACCAACGGCCGAAGATTGCCGATGGAAGATATGTGGGAGACCATTTATTAAGTTTTGATCCACCACCGGTTGAAGTCGCCCTTCTGAAAGCCTAAAGCCAAGAGTAATGAGTAAATACATTACCTAACATATCCCTTCCTCGGCGGGAAGTCCTTGTGGTAGACGGAGTGGTTGAGGATCATCTTCTCGCAGCCGGTGTCCAGCCATGAGCGCTGCAGCACGAAGTCACGGTTCTTGAGGGGCGCCGGACACGACACTGTAACAAGAATTGAGTGTAGTTAGCAAATACATTATTATTCATAGATAGAAAAGGTAATTTAGGTCTTCTGCTTTACCTTTATTATAGCCATGTTTATTAATATTTAGTGTTTCCTTGACTAAGACAATCAGGGGGCGAACCACCATCTCTTAAAACAATATTATTATAACCTTACTTGTCTTTTGTCCTTTTTTAACGTCGGATGTCAAAGAAGGACAAAAGACAATTGCCCCACCACGGACAATTATTGTCTTTTGTTTCTCAATTGGCGGAATATATTTTAAACAAACTGAACCTCATTTGCTTCTTTGGGTTAATTATTGAATGTTTATAACCCATGTTCCCGAGGGATCTAACGTTTCCCCGGGATAAAAGTATCCTATCCTAAAGATCTACTTAGGTAGCAACACCCTGACTGGTTGTGCCTTTATGGCTTCAAGATAAAACAAACAAATAAATAAACTCACTTTCGTATTTATATTAGTTGGATTTTACGAATGATTATAAGATAGCGCCGATTCCACAGCGAGCGGTCTAGAGTTCTGCGGTCAGAGTTCTACGTGCGTTCTCCTTGACCGCGAAGGCTGTATGCAATGATCAAAAGCGACATTGGCTGACATCGAGATAGCATGCCTAAGCAATAGCAACCATCCGATCTGTGCATAGAGTCTGGCTAAGTATTCGGAAGTCCCTGTGAAGGCCTATTGGAATGAATAAAATTTCATTTCATAATTTACACATTTAAACCACCGAGGATTGGCTATTTATCTAGTAGTAGCTTTACAAGTTTAACCAACTACACCTGCTAAACCACATATAACGTTGACATCCAATAAAGAAGGGTTTTTAAAAATTCAATGCCTATCTCTGCTTAAAGCCCGGGGTAGAAAGCTATTTCATTGTAAAAATATTAAACGGTCTCGCGGTAAAATTGAAAAGAAAATTGCGGAATTGGTAGAAATAAAATGTGACAGGGATTGGATTTTGCCTAGATTGGTTTATTAAGTCTGTGCGGGATACGACAGACTCAATTTGTATACTGTTTCGACTCGAAATCCTAATAAGGGTCCGTATTAAAGTGCTACGTGTCAAGATGAATTCTTATTTTATTGAAATCGTTAACAAAGCAACATTCCGAAAAATATCTTGGTATTTAATGATGGATTTAGTAAATATATCGGCCTTTACAGAATTATTCAATATTTGCCATATTTCTGAAATTAGTTTTCTCAGAATCACTAGTAGAATCCCCATGAGTGGTATATCGAAATCAAAAAAAGGGAATTTAATTTATTTTCTGTTATACCTTGGCTCGCGGTAAAAAAATATAACAATGACATCAATTGTTATTAATAGGACGCGCGTCACTCGCGAGAACCAACGGGTTAAAATATTTTTGGGATGTATCGTTTCTACAATATAATATCTTGATGACAATTAATGCAACAAATAAAAAATAGCAATGTAGCATATCTGTAACTTAAAATACCGTAGATAATTCTAAGGCAGATGTTACTCTACATTTTCTAGGTCTATATTCTCAAATGCTTAACCTTATTCGTGAAAATAAACTGTTATGATACCCGGCGTTTAGGAAATGAGCTCTCCATCTCGAAACAAACTTTCCAAATGGCCCCATTTCCCACTTATTTATCATTTTTACGTATACAAAATTAATGCTACGTGCCGTAAAAACGGGACGGTTTTGAGTTACGAAATGAAACATAATTATATGTTACGAAAATAGGTTTACTCACCATCTCTTACACTGGAATAAATTCCGAAATTATAAAGGGAAAAGACTATGATAGGCGTAACACATTTACTATCCAAACTACTGATTTCAGTAATGGTTCATTAACTGAAAAGAGTTCCGTTTGTACGTGTAAATGTACCAGGAGGTCAAGTCTGCTATTTTAACAAAAAAAAACATTTGCCCCTGAACCATTACATAATAGTACATTATGATTATGATACATGTGTGCAAAGTTGGTAATTACACGCGAGGCGGTATTTATCGCGAGAGCCACAGGCGAACGCGATAAAGGAGCCGAGAGTGTAATGATCAATGCATACGCGTGTCATACGACGTTTTTCAACACACTTGCGAGGAAAAAAACAGACTAGTATTTTCTAAAGTAGATTTTTGATAATAAGCAATGAGAACCTCAACAAATATGGCGTGCAAGTTTTTTTTTACTATGCGCTGTCAGTCTGTTTTACCCGTTTAAATTAAGAGTGCTTCGTCTACGCACATATCAATTGCATTGAGGTATAAACTTAACATAATCGGGATTATAACTATCATAAAACTGTGCGGTAATATAAAGTAAAAAGCACTAGTGCGTAATAAGCTACATAAAGATACTAAAAACGGTGCAATAAATGTCACTTTACGAGTAAGTGTGTTGAAAATAATTTTAGCTGTAGTTTACAAATGGGCTTGCATTTGGCCGTCCAAAGAACGATTATGAAGCATAAGATGGAGCACGTTTACCCAGAAGAAACCTATTCAGTCTGGCCTTGAAAGTCCCTAGATTATAAGAGTCAGGGAGCACAGATGCCGGAAGCAAGTTCCACTCCCTTGCTGTCCGCATTATAAATGAGGATGCAAAACGCTGTGCCCATATTTGCGGTGAACATTTTGCCGGCGACTTATTTTACTTATTATAAAACACATTGTCACAATTTATTCTAAACACTCAGAATCCTTCTAAGTATCTATGGATGTTTGTTACTCTATGACGCAATAAAGCCTGCACGGACACCTAAAGCCTTATATCCCGGGTAAACCCCTCGGGTACGCGGATAACATGGTGGAGCGAAAACTAATACTTTATAATTATAACACGATATCTCAGAGTATATAAATACTACGTACAAACGATATCTTATATTGTGACACTAAAAATGAAAATGAAATGAAAAATATTTATTCTTGCGCGCCATTCGACGCAAATAGAACTAAAACACAGATAAGTATTCATATTTATACTATTTATAGTTTATAATCAGTAATCACAACACAGAAGTTATTGGCTACTATTTTAGCTACCACGAGAATTACAGGTGGCAACACCGCATAAGCACTATGTGGTTATATTACGATAATATGTAATTCTGTACCCCTACCATGAGTTTACCCTGGTATAATCCAATCGAAACTTGCTAGCGACTTCTGTAAATCGATTACGTTACCGTAGCAAACTCATGGTCAGCAGAACGAAAAAAAAACTTTCATTTTGTTCGAAATGACAAAAATGTAAAAAAATGAAGATAGATGCAGTGATTCTCACCGTTCAACATCAGTGCAAAATCTCTGACTAGTTGCGGAATTGGATTGCTCGGTTTTACTACTCTAAGGGATTGTTCCTCGATGCTCATGGTAGAGGGTAGAAATAATTAGTAGTCGTTTGAACGTAATTCGTGTATCAGGGATGACTCCAAGGTAAAACTTAATAATTCTAATTAGTCCGTCAGTTAGATTACCAAAATATATTGGACATGTATTTTTTGCTTTACCAAATCATAAAAAATTACAAAGTAAAAAGAGTACTCTAACGTGACGTCACGTGGAACTTCAACACATGATATCCTCGTATTTTTTTGTTTAATTGACAAAAGAAAAAATACGTTTCTAATATTTTTTGTAAATGTTAAAGTCGGACTAAATTGTTTTTTATTTTTATCATCTAGCCTATTGATAAATAAATATAGCTTTCTGCGCTCCTTCTGTATATATAAATTCTTTGGTAGAGACTGTATACGTAGTATATTATTAACTCTGTGGTAGAGGTAACTGATTCACACGAGTCGACCACTAACACCCGGTAGGATGAAACATAATCCAACCACGAGACCACGACCGCTAACTGCGTAAACATACGGTATATACGACGCTGAAAATCTTACTGATAGCTTTTCAAAGACGGGATCAGCCTGTCGCAACTATGATACTGGGGGCCAACTCTACCATCTCTTAAATAATATTATAAACTTACTTGATAATATTATAAACTCACTCTAAGTCTTAAGTCTTGTTGTCCTTCTTTGACGTCTGATGTCAGAGAAGGACAGAAGACAAGTAAGGTTATATGTTAAGAGAGAATAATATGTTTTAAGAGGTGGTGGTTGGCCCCCTATACCCCTAACTATAAATAATTGACTTTAGTACAAGTGTTTATACTAACGACATTTTAGTTTAACCCGTTCCATTATAGAATTTTTTTAATATGGCGGCTTGTAGTACTTGTATTGTCAGTTTGTAACATAGATATAAATCTAATAGAGGACGCGAGTGTATGTACTTTGCATACCAAAAGAGTACACACACATGGGATGGAGGTGCTTTCGTATGTTTGTCAGGCAGGCGGATGTCCGGCTGATCTTCTTCTTCTCAACCGATTCTCATGAAGTTTTGTTATCAGGTTCGATAATTAGGTATATCGATTTTTTTTTGATTCAGCGCTGCGAGTATGAATGTAACGATAAACAAATTTATCGATTTTGGTCGACAAATCGGATATATATAACTCTATGAGAATGACTTTTCATACTCATAAATAAAACCTAATTTATCGATGTTTTAAACTTATCGACGAGCCATGCTGGACAGCCAGGTTTGGGAAATTTTTCAAGATGGTATGTCCATGGGGATCGAAATGAGAAGATTTTGTTTTGATTAGGTGCGCGGTGAACATTTATTCAGTTTGAAAAGGCAGACTCGCGAGGTACACACAAAAACACTGACAGAGCAAATAGGGTTTATCAATCTGGTTTCCAGAGTAAAGGTTCTGCTATTTTGGGATCACATTGCCGTGTGTAAAGGATTATATTATTTATTATAAAATATACATCCAATCTCAGGACAATACTTTGGTCACGGTACAAATAAATACCGTGCTTTGGTTTAAGGGGGTCACTCGTAGCAATTTTCGTAGACTCGTAGAGGTATGTTGAGAAAGTAACTCAATCAATACCTAGATTGATATTTTGAGTATAAAATCAGGCTTACAAAAGCCGCAACTATACCTACATAGAAAACAAGTTATATATACTAGAACAATGGCTTGAAAAGTTATGTTGCAATATGGTTCGCTCTCGCTACGACCCGTACCGATATTATCTCGACGTAAAACCCGATTGTGGAGACATGCCTTATCCTGATCAAACACTTGGTCCGATTGAATTGATATGTAAGTTGAATGTTTTACTGCGATATCATCGCTGCGATAAAAACGCAGACAATGGTCCTGATTCTGTTGTTTACAACTAAACTAATTTTAACTCACTATGTCTCTTTCTACCAAAAAACATAAGAAAAGGATGTAAGAAATTTAATCCTGTCAAATTAGTCCATTGCTTGTTTTCAATATAAATTTAGTCGCCATCTATCGCGGTTACGCCTAAATACCCGCAAAATAACGGCAAAGATTAATTTGACAGCGTTAAATATATTCTATCCTTTTTAAATAATGTTCGTAAGAATTCAAATTCAAATTCAAATGTTTATTGCATTTTTCATGTGTAGATAAGATGACAAACATTAATAAGGCACAACATGAAACCCTGTTAGGGCACAGCAAATAAATAGGTACAGTATAATATAAACTTATTTAAATTATGGTTACAATTTAATTCATTAATTTAACATTTTACATAGATTATTCAATATTTAAAATATCAACAATATCTAATT
This sequence comes from Polyploca ridens, assembly GCA_951394255.1. Taxonomy (NCBI): domain Eukaryota; kingdom Metazoa; phylum Arthropoda; class Insecta; order Lepidoptera; family Drepanidae; genus Polyploca; species Polyploca ridens. The sequence continues at coordinate 15,394,148 of OX596251.1, forward strand.
AAGTACTTACTACGTCTCATGAATAAGATGAGATGTGACTAAAATTAGTTTAGTGCGATTTACAACAGAATCGGCACTATTTATATAGTACTAATACATGCACATCGAATAATGTCGTAATTTTTTTGTATAATAAAAGTCGACGATTAGCGATACGAAAACTAATTTCAAATAAAACATATAGAAAGAAATAATATACTCCACAAGGCATATACCTCACATATTTTCATCGTAAAGAGTCTTCATAAAACGAACAAATATTTGATGTACGTGCGTCGAACGCGTTCCTTTCATTCCGGAGCTATGAACTGGATTTCACAATCTTTGTATTCACGTCAGTAGCATATATCATGCCACCGTGCCATTGTGGCGTCATGGCATAGCTTTGAGCTTTTCCGTGCCGTAATAACTAGTGATGTGGCACGTCACGACTAGAAACCACGTTAGACGGTATATTATGGTTCCATAAAGATTTATTTTTTCTGTTAATTATATAATTTTATTTACAATGCAATACATTTCTTATTTTTATTTCTTATATTTACAATAATTAGCTTCAATAAGAGCCAGATATAGGTTACAGCAGTTATTCTCGTATTTTATATATTATAAACCCATTTTCAATGATTTTACTTTATCTAAGTTTACTTAATTTTATTTTTTAAACATTTGGCCTAAAACATTAATTCAAAACCACATCACTACTACAGTTACCACCGGATTGGAAGTCACCCTTCAACTGATAAGAGCCAGCCAAAAACTCAACAAAGAAATAAAAGTGACAGAGAACAGTTTATATTTAATGGCTACCGTTAAAATGACGATCAATTTTATTGACAGTTTATCTTTTCCGCCCTGTAATACCGTCGACGGATTCTATCAACTCCTCGCTCGAATAAGCTGCTTAGAAAAGATTTTATCGAACCGTGCAGAAGCTGTTCTTTCATTCACTAGTTCCCATTCAATCCTTGATTGCGTAGGTTTTTTACCTCTTATTTAAAAACAAAAGGTGTTTGTAATAGGATTTTTGCTAGCAAGGCCAACGCTATAAGAACATTGATTGTTATTATTAGTGTGAACTTTATCTAAATTTCGCATGGGCAGAGATTGCCAACGTGCAGAAATTGTCAAATGTTTACTAAACGTTCACAAGCCCTACTATAAAGTAATTGAATATAAAAAACCTTGTGATCACCATTTTACAATGTTTTATTGTTCAAGAAATTCAATTAAGCAAATAATCGAATAGTAGATAAATATCATGCCACCGTACTATAATACCTACTATCAAGTAATTGAATAATTATAAAAAACCTTGCGAAAACCATTTAACGTTTTTTTTTTTTCATGAAATTCAATTAAGCCAGTAATCGAATAGTAGATAATAAAACGTTTTCTAAGCAACAAAATTGGTTTTATCGATAAACAAAGTATACGTGTGACATCCCTACAAAACGCCTAGATAGGCATATTTGGTGCGCCCGGGCCCGCCCGGCGGCCATTCGCGGCACTTGTCACGTCTACAGTCTGGCAAGAGTGCCTCGATTGGGTTTCGTTATTATTGGAAATTACTCGCTTATTCTGAGTGGATCCTCAATATTACTGCTTATGGGCCATATTCTAACTTGTAGTGGATTTCGAAGAAAGTTGCTTTTATTACTTTCACGTGCACAGTTTGTTTAGCACAGATGTAATTGATAAGAGGATGAAGGTTGGTGAGTCGATGAGGTTTTACTTAGAGTTTAGTAAGGAACCAACTTAGAAATCTCACAAAAAAAACATCTAACACAAAAGATATCAATATGCAAAATAAGTATTTGATTATAGATTAGGTTGTAAATATAATTCTGGATACCAGGTAGTTTGGAATGATGGATAGGTAATGTTATGTAAATTACCACTTTGTACAAGGGAGATTAATATCATTCAAAAGTTAGCAGTTTGAAAATTCTTTTTCTCGTCACTTGAAATTTATTCACCATACACCTTATTCCTAAAAACTCATCAACAAAATCTGTTATCGTCATCTCTGGAAAAGAAAACATGAATTTTCAAGATGGAAGAGCGCCATGTGTGTTCATGGATACACAGAAAACCGGCGCATTCGCCCACAACTTATTAAAAATGTATAACTTTTTGTTTGTTTCGCTCGCTTCGTTTCACGTCACCTAAACTCACGTGGAACATTCTTTTGCACACAAATTCCACTTGTCTTTTCACTATATATTATTAAGCGTATTCCATCCTGTTCAATGTCGCAGTCTAGACGCAGCGTCGGCATTTCTTTTAATATTAAAGACAAAAATCGTACTACTACGACAGTGCCAAAATTATTGCGAACTATTTATATGGTAATAATGAAGTCAGCTGCCTCTGTAAGTACGCTTCAGAATATCATATCCTAATGAGTAGTTTTTATTGTAGGTACGTGTCTGACATTCCATAAAACAGTGATAATCTTACTTGTGTTCAATAGTATCATGCGACATAACGCGATCGCTTCATTATCATCTCGTATATCTGTGCTATAAAATACAGTAAATCCTTATTTACAACAAATATGTACAAAATACAATCTATGTATAGAAAATTTCCTCAAGTCTGTTGCTGCTTCCGATTAACGGCAAGGTTCCCAGAAGGCTGGCAGCGTTTCCTCTTTGGATAGCCAAGCTGACGCGTTGGCGGAAAAAGCTACCCGCCCGCTGGTCTCCGGAGGACTCGAACAATTTCGATGACAAAGTGCGAGCCAAACGGCAAGCTTCGGACCCCCACGGTGCCATGGTCTCGACCGCAAAAGGCATAAAAATATAATTGGGTCCAATTGATGCGTATTTTTTGAATTTTAAATTTTCCCCACTGTCCGCAGCTGCCCCTGCAGCTTTACAAATCATGTGATGGCGTGAGTTTATCGACACATGTGGCATCCCACACCAGTGACTTGCCGACACTCCAAGGGATCAAAGACTTACCATCCGGTCTCTTGCCATCGCCCCGCGCAATACCGACTGGTTCCAGTACGGAAGGCACGTTAGCGACAACAAGAGCCCTGCGGATAATTGTCGTGATATTCGACCAGAACTTAGGGAGCACGAAAGCCCATGGTGGCCGAAAATAAATCCTAAGTTGCGTCAAAATACTCCAAAATGAATTTACAGTTTCACCCGCAAATCCCAAAACCCCCTTATTAAGTATACTATCAAGTCACTACATTGCCGAAGACATGGGGGATGTGAGTGTCCCTTCTTTCCGTAGTACCTAATAGTATTCTTTGCCTGAGCGCTGCTCACAATGATATTATAATAAAAAGAGATATATTATAATATATCTGCTGCTCAACTCATCTTGTAAGGCGCATAGCCTTATATGATAAGTTGAGCAGTACCAGATGATCCCCTACTAATAACTATTAGTACACTTACTGGCGTAGTAGCCGACGTCGTTGTTAACGTTGATGTGTCCGGCGTCCTCGGCGGCCAGCATGTGCGTGTCCCACACCGACCGGTACTCGGGGTCGTGCAGCACGTCGTACAGAGCGTCCGGCTCCACGTCCTCGAATTCTGACACCACCTGGTCATAGCACAACGAAAAAGAGATTATTTATGTGTAGTAAGGAGGAGTCCTTACTTAAGATATCAACGTGGATCACAAGCCACCGGTCATAAAACCTTGAAAGGAGAATATTATTGTCCATTTGTAAAGGTTTAGAATGGTTTCGAACTGTTTGGTCTCCAAGCTTCCTTCCGCGGACGCTCAGATTGTGGTTTTCCCAATGGAGTACAGCATGGGGTTCTTCAAAAAGGGTGTGAAGAGATTTCTGCAGGGTCGGCAACGCGCGAGTAATACCCCTGGTGTTGCAAGTCCATAGGCTACGGTAACCACTTATCATCAGGCGGGTCGTATACTTGTTAGTATAAAAACAAAGCTGAGCTTGCACTAAGTAAAACAGGTAAAGATGGAGCACATATATATACTACTTTTAGATAATAGATACTTTAATAGATAAATACATGATTATTAAATATCTCAGCAGTCAGTAGACCTAAAGATTGTAGTACATTTCTTTATTTCCAATTATACAGAAAGAAATGCTTCAAAAATATTTTCGCTTCAATAGTTTTATTCTCCAAGTATTTTTCCCAAGCAAAGTTTCATCATTCATGAATCTTGTTAGTGAAAGAGTATTTTCCGGCTCTACATTTAAAAGTACATAATCTAAAGTAATCATAAGGCACTCCCCCGATAGTCCGATGACCTAAAAAAGCCAACGGCAAATTGCTATAAATGCGGCAGAAACACCTGCTGAGTTACTGCATACATACTAGTTGAGAGCAACAGTTTGTGAGCTTTGACATTGCACAGATCGATTTCAAACACGATTATATGCTTGTTTTCCTTTACTATGTAGTATGCGACAAAGCACAATATCACCATGGTAAGTCATTTATGGACTCGTACGCCAGATACGCCAGGCTTTTATCTTCTGGCATCTAATCCTACTACGTTCACTAATTTCCAATTTCAGAGCGTATTTTCTACTTATGGCTGGATTGTGATAATACAACAAAGTGCTACGAAAATCCACGTAGCTTAAGCTACGAATCGTAGACTCTACCTACGGTATAGGAATTTGCACTGCTCGCAATTACATAATACTATGACCTAGTTTGAAAACTTTAAGGCACAAAATACTACAACACAACTCTATGTATTACTTCTACTACAGTGTTATTTCTCTCTAAATTGTCGACATCGGGGAAAAAACTTATGGTAAACATTTGCCGGGCATTGATCAATAAATGTTCGCCTAATTGGAAATGCTAAGTTTCTGGGTACATAACATGGAAGCTGTATCCAAAATATCCTAGCGTAGTCTCTTTTTGCATCGCCAACAATTTATATAGAACGCAGAATAAAAGAGCCTATTTGCAACATCATTTTTCGTCGTAGAATTTGACGTCACCGCGTTTCACAAAAGTGAGAGACCTCATTTAGAAACGCGACGTATTCACGAGATTTACCGTTAGACAGATTTTCCTTAGACTTTGGTAGTACGAAAAGAGCCTTCACGTAAGATAAATAAAGCAGATTTTTAGGTGTTCGATCGAAAGTCGAAAGCATACTAAACCTAGAAGCCTTTCAATTGATCAACCGTCTAAATATTCAATACATAAATTATGCCACCTCCATAGTAACAAGAAAAGTCGAGCATTGTCATCCAGTAAAATAACCCAGGTTTACTTATCATCGTCAGAGTTAAAATAACTTTACTAGACGGTCAACAACTGTCACGAGAATTCAGCCTACGTTAGAGCCTGTATAAATTCACATCTCCAGAGTTTGCTGTGAATATTCAAGAGATTCAGACCAAAGTTTTAGAATAATGTTAATGTAGTTTGTTGAAGTAGCCACTTAGGCTTTTAGCCGTCATGTTAAGGATACATAGGACATCGGGTCATTGTCCTGTCCCTTGTGGAAGGTGATTTTAAAATATAGTACCTAATTACACACTGAGGATGGTTGAAACAATGCTGCTGGTAGTGACGGTAAAATCCTAATCCTAACTAATATTATAAATGCGAAAGTGAGTTTGTTTAACTGCTCAACGGATCATCATGAAATTTGGCATGCAGATAGCCTATGGTATGGAGAAGGACATAGGCTACTTTTTATCCCGGGAACGCGGGTGAAACCGCAGGGGACAGTAAAGTTTATAAAATTAGTTTGACTATTCTCAAACAAAAGTTATGTACGTTATACTGCTAGGCAAGAGAGTTTGGACAAAAAATGGGAATTTGAACAAATAAATAAAGAACCAAAAATGTTAAGAGCGGTAGAGCGTAGCATTTATTCGCTCAAAGAGCAGCTCGACTGGGGAAGTACCTCCACCTTACAGAATACGGCAGCCAAATAACTTCATGTTGTGTTCCTACGTGTGTGTAAGGAAGGTCACCAGAGCCCATCGGGGAGGGGGGGGAGGGTCGGTAATGCGTGAGTTTGCCTCGTGTGTTGCAAGCGCCCATATGGCTACGGTAACCGCTTACCAGCGGGGTGTACGCTTTTGTACTGACTTCGTAGTATTAAAAAAAATCAAATAACTACTAAAGGTAAAGTGGTAACTCTACCAGCCTTTGTCGGCAACGTAAAGTTACCACTTGTTATTATTTCTACTTGTCAATCACCGCGTAAATATCGTTTTTGCTAAGCGGTAATTAAAGTTCATATTTGGTAAGCAACTTGATAAATATTTTCTCTGACAAGCCACATTAAGTAGACTTATTTCCTTTTCAGTTTCAAATCGAATAAAGCCTAAATAAACAAAGTTCCTTATAAGTCGCAAAGGCCATCTCCAGAAAAGTTGTAATGTTATTTGAATAAAGTTAAATACGCTCAGCCCCTAGGGGCATCTAGATGTTAATATTTTTCTTTTATATTTTTCTCAGCGATTCGCTTCTCGCTTTCTTTGTTCTGTACCCAGATTAATCAAACCGTTTAAGAACTATCTGGCGTTTCTAGCAATAGCCTAACTTTTTAGTCCGTTATTTACATTACCAAAGAATATTAGACAGTAATTTTTTCTTTCGTCAATTAAGGCGGCCCTCTGTGGCCGGCGCAACTTCAACGCAAGCATAGTCTAAAAGCTTGTTGTTTAATCCAACGTAATGTTTGACTGCGAAAAAAGAGAGACAGCATCAGAGCCGTCGGTTATCAGTCGGTAAATTCCGCTGTTCACTCGCGGCCGCTTCGCTAGGTCGTCATTCATGATTTCGCATATCATAAAACTTGTTCCAGGCGTGTACTTCTTGAGAAAAAATCTTACAAGTTTGTGAAAAAAAAGTTAGTTATTTAGAATCTTCAATACATTTGCAAGCCTGGTATCTAAATGTATTCTTTACTTTTAAAATTTATAGGTACATTAGATATGGCCAAAGTTCAGGTAAAATTTGAGCACAAACGCTGTTTTTCGGAGGCTTTTACTGAATTTGTTTCACACTTTTTTTTTTATTTCACCTAGATACACGGCTAGATATAGTGCACAAGATACTAATTTGTTCAAAACATCTAACGAAAAATGTTTAACAACGCCATAATAAGTACAGAGGTTTTGTATGAAAAGTATGGCGACTTGAGTGCTCTTAAACAAAAAATACGAAGATATGGTGTTTTGAAGCTCCATGTGACGTCATGTTGTAGTACACATTTTACTCAAAAGTGAAGTCACGAGCCCCCCACAATTTTGATGTGCTTTATCTTTGTCAATTTTTGATTTGGTAATAATCTAACTGACGGACTAACATGAATAACCATTTTTTTACCCAGGAAACATACCTATAATATTTTTGTAGAGGTAATTACCTACTTGGATAATCCAAATACTTGAGCTTTCGGTAAGGGAAACAAAGTGAGGAACTGCATCTGGTTTTGACGATCTTGCCTACCTACCGAATGAGATTACGAGTTGAGTTGATTCGATTGTACCAGAGCTGCTCATGAGAACCTGACCTTTCGAGGCTTACCATACCATAGTCAAAGTATTGTAAAACACAAGCTATTATTTATTAGAGTTTTTACATGTGATTTTCCGATAAAAGCTGTAGGTTCCTGTTACACCATAATATATTCAAGAACTAGCATACCACCGAAAACCTCTCGCACAAAGTGTTTCAGAGCATTAATGTTAGTTAATTTCCTGTACACTGAAATAAATGTCACCTTACAACCGGCACGAAGCTTAACGTTTATTTATTATGATGGCGGGCTATAAATAAAGGTCTTATGTAACTCGTAAACTAGAAATAAAACTTGGGATTTAAATTGAACTCAAACTCTGAGGGAAATTCTCAATTAACATCTCGGAATAGAGTTCGCTGCAATTTATTTGGTTTCTATGTCTACGTACGTATCTTACAATTTTTTGAATGCCTAACTCCAAAACTATCGCCATCTTTATCATTTTATACATCACAGATAGTAACACGTATAGAGTTTTTTTGACACTCTTGTGCGGAAGGTGGCACAAATGTAACTACTGGAACATATGAAAGTGTTTGCCTGTTTTGTGACATGTTTTGCCAGCCAGGTGGGTAAACTAAGTACCCTAATACCGTGCTATAGTATCCTGACGATGTTTTCAGCTCAAATTCATTGTAGTATTCGAAACTAGACACTATCTCTATCACCTAAGACATATTAAATAGTCTGTGCCTAAGATTAATATACACCAGGCTTCTAAAAACTGAACGTTAAGGCGATGATAGTGGTGACGTCGGATGCCAAGACGAAGGTACCGAGTTTGAATCCGACATCTTGAGCTTTCTGTGAAATAAAACATCGTGAGATAATCAAAGCACGGTATTAGAGTACTTTGTAGTACCCACCTGGCTAGCAACTACCCTCAAGTTGATTGTTGCCAAGCACCTAGCGGTGTTCCGACAGCTGCACTTGAGAGCAAGTTCCTTCTAGGCTTTGTGTGCTTACCACCTTCGGCCACATCACTTACCATGGTGAGATTGCGGTCAAACACAGGCCTATACACAGTAAAAAATACAAATTGAACTAGACGATAAGCTGATACCAATCCTCACAAGTATAATTAACTTAGTATTTCGTATATTCCCCTGAGCGCCAGGCTGCACGTTCCAGCATCATCATTAATCTTAGACCCTTAATTTATTCTGCTATCAAAGAATTTTCTCCTAATACCTCTTTAAATATCGTTGCCCTTCGATCCCTTTGTAAGATATCAAAAATATATTGGATCCCTTTAAGGGATTACTAGTCATTGTTAAGTTGTGTAACGACATCAAAGCGTTGAAAGATCTTACATCGGTCTGTGGGGACCAGGATCGTTGTAATAGTGCTTTGTAGTCTTATAAACTACAATTTCTTTCAGTATGTAACCGTTGAGCTATACGTATTATTATCGTAGGCACAGTAGACGTATAGAGAAGACGCGTCGCGTGTGACAGGTCGCTCACTTCCCTCCAATATGGCGAGGAGGGCGATGGCTGCCACACGCGTCATTCTTGTGAATAGGTGCTGCTTGTGGGGGCTGGTCTGCTTAAGTTTGCCATTTATTTATTTACTTATTAAATATAGATTCAGTCCACTTTGTAGTTTTGCCGCCGCGCCGGGGCACACAATTGTTGTCAGTACGATTAGAATGTAAATATTATGTAATGAATCTAAGCTTGTTTTGAAAAGAGTAATTGCTGAGTTTATTGCCGGCTCTTCTCAGCAAATGCAACCTTCCGAACCGGTATTAGAGTATTAGAGTCAGACTTTTCATAAGTGCCTGCGAAGGTCTATTTGAATAAATGATTTTGATTTTGAATTTGAACGCCACACATCACAGCTATGTTTTGTTCAAGTGAGGCCGTCCCGCCACATTTTTTGTTGTAGAATGATGAACGTAACGCGTAAGCGCCGTGAAATTCACGGTGTTTGCGAGAAAAATACTCCTAAAACGACTGTCTGTTAGTGTGAGTCTGCTTAGATGACTAATTGTTGTTTCAGTGCTAAAGACAACTTTAGTTGATTCTAAAAAAATGGTACATAACTTTTGCTTACGATAGCTTCTCTATACGTAGTAATAATAGCTCAATGTATGTAACTGAGATTACGTATATCAGGAGTAGTAAAGAAGCACTTAAGAATGATTTGACTATACCACCCGGTTCGCACTTAAAACTAAAAAGAAAGTACAGATATGATGGGAATATAAAAAAAAATACTAAAAATCTCAACATAGATTGCCTTTTACAAAAATGGTAAAACAAAAAACTTGATAGCAGACGTGCCAGTTCTATACAAATACCTATACATTTGTCCCTCTGCTTTTATAACTTCATTTACTATGTTGAGTGATTCTCTGAGCCTTTTCAAAGCTTTATCTTATCGCTGCCTTTTATGAATATTATAAGTTGTATTAAATTAAAAGCGTTGTTTGATCCTCGATGCTATGCTTTTGATGTAATACTCGCTAAAATTACTATGCGAGTAGAATATGTTTCGTGGTTTCCAACTAACTTAAAACTAACGGTTGAGTTAGGTAGGTTAGTTAGTTAGTAAAGTTCCTGTAGGTATTTAGGAGTTTTACCTTAGACGATAAATTGGGAAAGATATGTCACTGTCTACAGGACAACAGAATCCCACATTTTCATTTAAAATGTTGCCAAGACGAGACCATATGGCTCGCACCGCAAAAAAGTTATCAGATCTCATGTAGAGCCAAGCTTATAACTCTACACGCCCTAACACTACAAGCCTAATTAAAATAAAAGGGGGAAAATGTTCCAAGTTTTAGAGTTTTTTTTGTTGTTTGTGTACTAATACAAGCTTACATACCAAATTTCAGCTTTCTAGGACTTCAGTAAGTACCCTTAGAGTTTTGATGATCATCAGTGAGTCAGTGACGAAATCGGGGTTTTTTTAGATATCTAAAGTATAAGAGATTAATAGCTATGTTATTGAAAATATGTTGAATAAGTTCACTATTGACATCATATCCCGAAAAATTTGTTAATCTGGTATAATCCAAACCAAAGGGTTCAAAAAAATTACGAAGCGCTTCGTGAACAGGTAGTGGCCCTGCGCTTCGCTTGGCTCGTCATGGCAGATTAGCCTAACTGATGCAAGCTCAATATGTTGATTAAAATTTAAAAGAGGAGCTTTCTTCTCATTAGTACTAATTTACTGTTTAGCTGCCACTTTAAATACAGGTTGTTGTTTTGGTCAGCGACGAGCGACTCAGGGTCGATAATACAACTGATACTGGTGCTAAAAAAAATATTAAAAAAATACTTTATTTTTTTATAATAATAAAAATAATATTATTTTGAAAATCATGTAATAAGCTAAAATATAGACGTCATACTCAACGGGAGTGCGAGGGAGTAAAGGGGTGGGGCAATGGCGGCTTGCGCCTAGCTCTAGTCAGTGCACGTGGCTAGTGACCATACTTTGCGGTAATTTTATTTCAAATTGAATAAGGTATTTCTCAACGCATTTACAGTATTTAATGGAATTAAGTCCATTTTTGGAAAATGTAATTTTTGTACTACCGCTCCTGGGTCGCTTGTCGCTGACCAAAAAAACACCCTGTATTATAACAGTTATCCAAATGTCTACCCTTATAACTGCGTTATATTTCATACTCTTCTAAACGTATCAAGTAGATAGCGTATCTTAACTTTTTTTTAATCTAAGGATATGCTAAGGATGTATATAACCCATCCACATCCGATCTAATATTGTATAAGCCGGTATTAGCGTCAGATGACTGCATATTGCCAAGGTTACATCCTTCCCTTTGAACATCATCTATCATAGTTATTGCATTATAATGCCTATCCATCAATACGTAATGTATAATTTCCAATAACACATGTTTGCGTATGAACTAAAATAGGTAGCGATAAAGGTGATTCGCAATTTGCTTACGTCCAACCACATCTCGCGTAATGGTTATTGATGATATAAACTACTTAACAAAATGGATTTTGATGTACTATTCTTGTATTTATGTACTATTCTTGTATCTATGTACTATTCTTGTAACTGAAACCCTATGATTAATTGGTGGGCAATGACCCAGAAGAAGTAGCAAGGTAAAGAAATATATTATCAAATGCTAGTTGTTTCAAAAAATCACTGCACAGCTCTCATAGACAAAACACAATGATACATAGATTAAAACTTAACACGAATACCGCCTCTGAATATCACTTCAAATTCTGTAAAATATGTAGTAAGAATATTAACGGTCAGAAAGACAGACAAAGAGACGTTTTTTAAGAATAATGTAATGGTGCGTCCACGCTACGCGAGCCGAACACACGCGAAGCACAAATTCGCGTAGCGTGGACCGACCTACGAGTCTCGAACGAGCGCTCGAGCCTACAACACGAGCGTGATGCGAATCCCTGTGTTCGTCAAAAAACTGTCAATCGGCGAGGCGCCATAAAGATATTAATAGTGCGTCCATGCTACACCGAGCCGAGTCACACCGAGCCGTTCGTTGCTCGCGATGTCAAGTGTGGACGGACTTAACGAGCCTACAATGAGCGCGATGCGAATCCCTGTGTTCGTGAAAAAACTGACAATAGGGCGGAACGCAGTCGAGCGCGAGACGAATGCTCGTTCGAAGATCGCAAGTCCGTCCACGCTACGCGAACAACGAACGAATCCTGTTCGTTCGTGGCTCGGCTCGTGCTCGCTTCGCGTAGCATGGACCCACCATCTCGTATCAGAATATAACATGACATCAAAAGATGATTTTATTAATAACTCACCCTGAGTTGTAATACCATTAGTATATCTAATCACAACCGCAAAGCCTTTGTGGTTAATGAAGAGGAACAACATTCAAAACGTGTATGTATAGCTGCATTAGCTGCTATGTCATCTCACACATATACCTACTTATCTATACTAACATTACAAAGAGTTTGTTTGTTAGTTTGGATGGAGGAGGTAATCTCCGGATCTACGGATCTGATTCAAAAAAATCTTTGACTGCCCTCTGACCGCGGGAAGGAAGCTACATTATCGTACATTTTCCTAACTAAATGTATGCGAAAAGATTTTTTTAATTTCTGATATTTCTAGTAACCCTAACCTAACTTAGTCTTATAGAGCCTGTTGATCATTGTCAGAGACAGGATCGAATAAGGTAATAAAAATATTTTTCATTAATGGCCGTTTTCTCGCTGACTGTACCTTTTTTTTTAAATCTGTAAATGCCGATTGCAATAACTCAAAAAATAAAGGACAGTCACTTAAGACCATAGCCGTGTGGCTTCAACCCACAAGGTAGCTGCCCTTACTGACCCGTCTAAAATCTCCACCCTGTATATGCAGATTCTAGAGAAAACTTCGTAAGCGCGATGCAGGTTATTGTGGCGCCACGCCATCTATCTTTCTCTGTGTGAACTATCTTAGTGTACTGATAGATGTCGCTACAAAAACATAAACGGTATCGCAGGTAATTGCTTACCATCAGGCGGGCTCCTTTTTTGCCGACTTAATCTTAAAAAAGAGGCAAAACCGTGGGAAGGAAGCTAGTTTAAAGTATATTTTCTATCGTAGTCTCTTGGGTACTTTTACGAAACGGTTTTACTAGCTAGGGTTTATAAGAAATCGCTGAGTTTATTTTTTGTCCCGATTTTTAAGATTCCTGTCGGGTTCTTTGTAGATCTTCGTTAAGAACGTTAGTTTATCTTTATTGTCCACTATAATATAGCTGAGAGGGTATGTTAGTAAGTTCAGCCAGCTAAGACGGGCTTTGTTACATAATTTACAAATATACAAAATCTTGATATCTTTCGAAAGTGAGTTTGTTTATTTGTTACGCTTTCACGCCTTAACTACTCAACTGATCATCATGAAATTTGGCATGCAGATAGCCTATGATGTGGAGAAGGAAATAGGCTACTTTTCATCCCGGGAACGCGGGTGAAACGAGGGATGCCTAGTTATATATAAAACTTTTCAACTATCGAAAGAAAAAATATATACAAGTCCATCTTATCTAGACTTCAGGAAATAATAGGGGCTTAGGCAAATCGATCCACCCAAAAACGAGTCAAAAAGCCTGATTATTTTTATTCCCCCGCGGTTTCACCCGCACAGCCGGGATAAAAAATAGCTTATGTCCTTCTCCATACCATAGGCTGTCTGCGCCAGGAGTACCGCAGGGGAGCTGCCTCTCCCCTGCGTGTTATGCGCGTTACACCGACGACATGCCTGTCGCCGAAGGGACACACCTGGCCCTGTTCGCAGATGACGCGGCATTCTACACTACATCTATGAACCCAGCTCATGCCGCGTACAAGATGCAAAGGGCCTTGAACGCCCTCCCAGAGTGGCTGACGGCATGGAGGTTGTCGGTCAACTCACCCATCTTGCCCCTACGTACAAAAGTAGGGGTATATAAAACATACGTGCGATCACGTCTCACGTATGCGACTCCAGCCTGGTTCGCGCTCACTTCGCCGAGCCAGAAGAAAAGGTTGAGAGCCCAACAGAACATCTCCCTACGAGTAATCGTCAGAGCGCATCGGTACGTGAGGAATGACGTGATCGCACGGGACCTACAAGTCGAGAGCATGGACGACTTTGTTGCTCGCCTCGCCACCAACATGTTCCGGCGTGCGGACGCGTCGAGCGAGTCGCACGTTAGAGACTTAGCTCCGCTGCACGCACGGCCTCTGGACGGCAAGGCGTACGCGCGGGAACTCATCAAGCAGCTCCCGTCTCCTAGCAAGCTTCCACGTGTTTACCTATCTAGGCCGCTACTCGACAGCTGATCGCCGACCGGGTATTATATGCCCAGAAGGCTCGACTCGCGTCTGATGAAGCGGCGCCAAGAAACCTAGCTGAAATCAGCAAATGTACTACAAATCGGCTTATACGTACATAAGCCGAGATCCAGCACCACATACGTTTTAGCGTATGGTGACCAAAATTCCACAATGAAGGGGCCATCAACCCCGGTTTTGTTTCCCCACCCCCCTGTGAGGAGGGGTGTGTGATGTTTAAGAGGCGAGGCTATCTGCGTGCCACATTTCATTCATATTTACAAGCTTTTATTTAACTTGCAATGGATGTATGTATGTTTCACCGGGTGGAATCTTGCGGGTCGAATTTCACCCACTTCCAGTGGTCGGATTGACTTGATAATTGGTATACATTAGTATATTGGATGACAATGCAAGTACAGTCAACAAAAAGTACAGTCACTCAAAAAAAGGTTGTACTTATAAAAAATGATTTTTTTTTTGACAAAGAACTTATTCATTTTCATTTCGTATCGGTAGAGCTTTAGTTAAGGCGTAACAAACTCACATTCGCATTTATAATATTAACATATGTTAAGGATTTACTTTTGCATCTTGACTCCCCAGAAACAAACGTTCTAAAGTACATTAAAAAGCTGGCCAAGTGCGAGAGGGACTCGTACATGAAGGGTTCCGTAGAGACGTTTCTTGTTTCTTCTCCCTTAATTTTTTATTTTTTGTTGTTATAGCGGCAATAGAAATTTACATTCTTTGAAAATTTCGACTGGCTACCTGTTAAGGTTCATGAGATACAGCCCATTGACAGACAGGCGGAAGAACAGATAGACGGACAGCGGAGGATTAGTAATACGTCACACACATTGCTACCCTTTGGGTACGGGACCCTAAAAACTAAGGCAATATAATGTCATACCGCGGCAAATCAGCGAGGATCGTGATTATTTTGCTTTAGTTCGTAGTTGATAAAGTTTTCAATATAACTCAAAAATCCATTCCATCCCTACACAAAAAACATTATCTCCAAACCACAGACTACAACGGACATATTCTCGCTAACAAAAAACTATGTCTATGGAGTCGGCCACCTCTCACGCACACATTAGTTGGGTATTCCGTGGGAAACTAGACTCTGTCGCCGTTTACACAGAGCCGATTACCCGCGCTCAACTAATGTGTTTATGTGTGCGTGCCGGCTTGTACGTACAGCGTGATGGCCGATTTGAGTGACACAGTTTTTTGTTAGCGAGAATATATCCGACTTTTTTTAACATCCTTGCTCCAAACCCAAAATATCAATTATTTTGGTTTGGAATACTAGAGGTAAAAGGATAATACGTAGGCATATACAACAAAAGGCTAGCAAATGCACTTATAGTTAGAATTGTAAAGCCCTATACAAACAAAAGACAATCTCCCAAGTATTACAATGAATATTAATTAGTTTGAAAACTTAATTTAACATACTTTACCAGTCTCCACGAGTTTAATTGTCCTCATGTTTGTGTGCCAAGGACTTGGCTCCCCGCACTGTCGTGCACGCAAACACAACAAACAAGAGCAACAGCTCCCAGCGAATTAATACAGCCTAAACAAACTGCTAAATAAAGCGACATAACCGGTCAACCGGCAAATATTTGCTGTCCCTCTTATTTGGGATCAAAATCGATATTTTTGCTTCAGTCGTCGTTAAAACCCGGTTAATTTCTGTAATATATTTTTTAATGTCGTTCAAATAATCATAATTTACTTTTAATTTTATTTTTGTTTTTTTTTTAAGTATAAATTAATGTTTAGTAGTTGAAACAAACGTCAAAGCATTAACTTAGTGGTGTCATTAATTACAAAACGTGTCAGTAAGCTCTTTAATCAAAAGGTGATTGATACCTTAACGGTCCTAAGCGCGCCGTGGGCAGCATCTTCCGCCCAGACCTTGACGCCGTCCTTTTCATACTCCACTGTCCAACCCACTTCGGAAGCTAGAAGGTTTTTTAAGGTTTCGAAGTCAGAATCGTCGGCAACCCGCGCTTCGCCGCGCGCCCATCCTGCGCCGCCCATTCGAACGCGGACATCACAAAGCGACTGCGAAACAACTGGGTTGCGTTACTCACCGCAGCTGCTAGCTTCAAGCTCGATGGCTGGAGCGCGCGTGCGCGGGAAATGCGCCGCCATTTTTATTTATTATTTTTTTAATTTTTATAACCGGGCATAGAGTTGTGCTTGCTTGAAAAGTAGATAGAAATGTTTTGATTTATTACTTGGCAAATTAATTAATGTTATAATCATATTTCTGATTGTCTTAGTTTTAAATAAATGACGTGAGATTCTTGTATTTACAATACAGCACTCTGTCACCTAAACCCACGTTTTTCCGTGACTTAAGTAACAGTCCTTTGTAACAGGAGTAGCGTAACATAAGTGCGAGTTTATGTCACACGTACTAGTATAGTAGATTATGCACCAAGGGGATAAAGCAATCTTAGTCACGGGCGGCATATTGGACCCTGTCCTGAGTACTCCTGAGTGAAGCGAGGTGTTCAAGCCGTCCAAGACGAAGACAGTCTTTATCATCGAGGTGAATACTCTACTTTTCATACCTACTGCGAGACAAACAAACATCATCTTTTGTTTCACATTCTTTACAATCGCACCTTTTTCCTTTTTTTGTGTTCTGCCTATGGCGGCCAGTTCGATTTTCTAATAAGTAGGTACCTATATTAGAAAATCAGTCATTGGGAGTTCACTTTACAATTCCCCTATGCTAAGAGTTTTCAATACGAATTTTAACGTTCCAAATTCAAATCATTATATCCCTTGGGATTTTGGCCTTGCTTTAGGTTGAGATTGTATGATATTTATATAATTGGAATTGTCGAGCAGGTGATATAAAAAATAGTATGCGATACTCGTGATACTAACTTCACCGTGATAATAGACTATCGTAACATACTATTGAATAGCAGTTCCTGGAATTTCACATTATATTTTTCATGTTATCCACGTCGCAACAACGAAGAAACTCTTAACAAAATATTTGAGAAAAAATATGTGACCAATATTTATATAAACAAATGTATATTCAGACATTGTATTTATAAACTAAATAGAGTTTTAATTATACTCAATGCTCAATAACAATACATTGATGGAAAAATATTCATTGTCCTTATATTTCTTACAATCAAAAAAGGCTATTTAAAAAATAACAATCTTCAGTGTAAATATGAGTTAAATATAGAACACGTTTTGTCTATGTTTCTAGCATCTACTGATGTCGGGAAGGGTCCCCTGGCACTTGTTCTTCCATCCGTACCAAGCGTTGAATCCATGACGCTTGAAAATTTTCTTCGCGCAAGTTGATGCCACCGTTATATCATCGGTGATAAGCTCTGAAAAAAATAACAGGCGCTTAGTAATGTCACAGATTTGGTATAACCTAGTTTTAACTAATGTTGTCACCTGATAAAGTTTTACAATACCATGTCTAAGTTATGGACAATAATGTTATGTATTTTTATACTAAAAATATCCTATGTAGGCGTGTCGCGAAGTACCGATGTTTCGCGAATGTCACCGCACTAATACTATAGTCTATAGTATAGACCTTGTATGGCAACACTAACGAATATGAACTTAAGCATATTGTGATTTGCCGCCTTTATGTGGCGTCTGGTGAAGTAGCGAGTGGACAGCGGAAGCATCTCGGCGTGGTTCTGCGGTGTGAATTGTGCTGGACAGGAGCTAAGTATTCCTCTCACTAATTCTAGTGGCTTGAATAGTTTGTTGAGGCGTATTAAAGATATGTAGCTAAATAATGCTTGGTAAGGTAGCACAATGCTGTAGATAATTGTTCGGCTTGTCTTGTGGTTTGTGGTAATGGCGTCGGGGGTGACGCTATCTATTTTATGTTTTATAACTGTGTGTACGGGTTGCGTCTTAGACCTAAGGCTATGAATACCTTGCCTGATATATTTATGTGCCATGAATGTCTGCCCCCATGTATATTTACGTATCTAAGTAATCCATGTGTTCTTCCCGATATTCCCTAGCGGAGGTAAGTCCCAGGCCATGTCCTATGTAGATGGGAGCACGGCACCAACAGAGGCGGTCAGCATCGAAGCTCCAGATCAGCTGGGCACTCACTGGACTCCGGAGCATTGCCAAGTAAATGGTGGGGACCCTTCGTGTAGGGTCCTGGAGGGGACTCGGGACCCCCTCGGAGCAAGAAGTCACGTGCAGGGCTGAGAGTGGGGGACGTACGCAATCGGTGGATTGTAAGCTCAGCCGCAATCGGTGGATTGCAAGGGATGCATCCAACTTATATAAGTCCGTGAGCTTGGGTAATTACTCATACACCCGGGTATGAAATGGCCTCTACAACTGTCACGTCACTAGTCCGTAAACTTGGTGACAAATAGGTATAGTGGATCTGGGGCCACGGATCAGCCTAACCTATTCCAGTGGAAGTCTCACGGGACGGAAGCGTAATTGTGGATCCGGTGGGATCACCTGTTCACCCTGGTACTGATGAGGTTTACGGTTAATCGGTACACTAAAATATCTAAGGGTAACGGGCTTGGCAATAGCAATGGAGGTCTTCTAAACAAACATATATAACCAAACCATTCTGTATGTGATGTATATTATCTATGTGCAATCTTACCCAGTTGACACATTGTATTCCAGCCAATGAAGAAGTGACGAGGTCATGAGGAGGCAGATCATGTTTTAGACATGGCCTTCTTTTGCCCGAGGCACCGAGACAGTCGGTGTCATCGTGCATTAATATCTACAGATGGTGCATGGTTGAGGAGAGCCGGGAGCCCACGTGAAGCGAAGCAGATATACGAGGAAAGTTAAGGAATCTAATAAAAGGATTCACAGGTATGAAGACTTGTTGATTTTTATTTTTTATTACCATCGTTACGCCTGCCAGTATGTAGTATGTGAGATGTACCATCATAAGGAGTAATCAACAAGCCATATACTATGATATGTAAATTACGTAGTATATGGGCAGGGCGTAACGACAAGGCGGAAATAAGTTCCACAAGCTTTTTTCTTAAATAGATATTCAGTTATTTGGCTAAAGGTAGTAAGCGCATACAGCCAACAGTCAAATTATTAATGATGAAATCATTAGCATAGAGTAAATAATATACTACTCATTAGTGACAAAAGGAGTCACTCATTATGTCGTAAATCAAAAAAGTTTTTTTTTAATTTACTAATTTCCCAAGGATGTTCATTTTGATATAACAACAAAACCCTCCCAAATCATTTCTCGAAATACTCTGCATACATAAACTTCGTTTTGTCAATTTAATTAACTGAATATTTAATAATAAAGGAGGCTCTCAAATGAGGGTGTCGTAACACGGTAACACACCAATATAAAATACCATATCCTCATGATCCTCACCTAATAAAACTTAACATGTAATAATTTCTGTCGCCAAGCAGACGCGTTGAGGCACTTGAGAGCTTTTTAATTTTTGGACCGACTGCTTGTCATTCTTCTAATATCCTACCTAATAAATATACACTTACGTGAACACGTAACGTTGCAGTCCTTGCCAGGTGTACTCCCAGCGCTGCACCAGTATTTGTCGTTGATTTGGAACAGGCCGTAGTCTGTCGAACCGTTCCTGTTCTTGGGGCTGACCCTGGCTGTGTTGCTTGAGCTCTCGGCCTCCACCAAGCAAACCCCTGGAATAATGATTTATTGTCATCAGAACCCCTGAAAATGCCTTGCAAGAAATATCGACGAAACGAAACGAAACTATAATCATTGACTCATTCATGATCACCAATAATATTGAACATTTTAGACAATATGCCTATATACTGGTAATTAAATCATCAGATGATTAATCGTGTTCATTTTAGTTCATTACCTATCATTTATCGTGTTCATTACGATTCTCATCTCCATTATGTTCATGAAAGAAATTCGAATCGCTCTATGAACCGAATAGCGACAAAAAAAATATTTTTTAATTTGAAACTAGCTTCCGCGTCATGGTTTTCATGTGGGGGTGAAATATACAAAAAATATTTCATAGTATATTGAAAGGTCTAACAGCTCCCCAGTGGGTTGGGCTGTGCGTTAATAAGTCACTCAGTCATCACTCATAAAAAACCATTTATGGAAATACAAATATAATTCGCGTAGTTACTGATAAAATGTACCTACCTTATCATCACCTATAATGTGAAGATCGTGACCGTTAGCCGATTCTAGGGTTATCATTTCGTAGCCGAGATTTCTTTTAAAACGTTATTACACTATGGCGCTGATCCCACAGAGAGTGTTCTAGAGTTCTGCGTTCAGAGTTCTGCGTTTCACATTCACTGTAGGTAAACCATACGGCGCCTTAAAAGTACAAAAAGTGTATAACGTGTATCGGTAGCGAATATTGCAGAACTCTAGACTGCTTGCTGTGTGCACAATAGTGAATTCGGAACGCAGAACTCTAGAACTCTCTCTGTGGGATCGGCGCCTAAAGGCTGGCATGAGTTTTATGAGTTCGATTGAAATAAAGTTATTAAAATACTCACAGTCCCTCAATTTGTCTTCAGGAAATCCTTGCTTCCTCAACTCCTTAACCAGATCACATCTTTGAAAAATCTTCGCCTCGCAATATAAGCAGAGGGTTGCCAGAGTTAAAAACACTACTATTGACTTATGCATTTTATTTTATCAACAGTAACACGTCTGTTCCAAATATGTAAAGAGATACAATGAAGGAACGACGATTGCTTATATACTGACTCGAGGTTATTCATGTTATCCTCGTTGTGTAGGCATGTTAGCGAGGGACATTCCCTCATATCGAGTGGTACGACTAATAACATTGTATTACTATTTGTACCTAACTATTCCCCTTTTATGTGATGACAACAGCAAAGTCAATCATTTTATTAACATAATAGGTACTTATTACTCTATATTCA
The DNA here is from genome assembly GCA_951394255.1 of Polyploca ridens. NCBI lineage: Eukaryota > Metazoa > Arthropoda > Insecta > Lepidoptera > Drepanidae > Polyploca > Polyploca ridens. Next base: position 15,415,399 of record OX596251.1, read on the forward strand.
GACCATTTCTTTGTCTGCTTTTATGACGCATACATTTAAAATCGCCTTTAGAACCGGCCAAGTGCGATTCCGACTCACGCACAGAGGTTTCCGTCCTTCCTCGGATGTATTTCCATAGTTGGGGTCGTAGCTGTTGTTGAAATAAAATAAAAAACCGGACTGAGTTTGTTTGTGAAGGAATATTAAAAATCTTTCCAATGTAAAAAATTTAACAACATAAAAAACAAAAAAATTCTAGAATGTAAGGCGATGATATCTCAGTGGTGACGTCGGATACCGAGACGAAGGTCCCGATGGGAAGCTTTCGTTGAAGGAAAACATTATGAGAAAGCCATAGCACGGTGTTAGGGTACTTTGTAGTACCTTCCCTTAAGTTGAAAATCTGTCGTCAAGCACCTATCAGTGTGTTCCGACAGCTGCACTTGAGAGCCAGTAGTGCAATTCTGTTCTTTTTTGACAGCTGACGACGACGACGTCCGTCGTCGCGGTCTATTCTCTATACATTCGTAGTGCGGTGCTACATTTTTCAATTGGTCAATTAATTAATGTTTAATTTTAGGAAGCTCCTATTAAGGTCGTATTATGTATCCATTATAAAAAAAAACCTGTCACTTTGTGGATCACTTTCATTTATGATAGTTTCTGTGTAATGTTATGATATTTGAAGTAAGTATGTTTTATTACAAATTATTTATTATAAATCCAAGACTGTTCTTTGTCGAAATCAGTCAAAAACAAAGGCCCAGTTCAGCAGAGGACATCTCGTGACAGAATATGATGATGATACTAATTTTATAGTGGTTACAGAGTTGGTATACATATTTCAGATGTCTGCAGCTCGGATAAGTCATATTATGGGCATCCTTAAATCAGCCAATGATGAAGATATCTTGGAAAAACGTCGACAAGCTCAACAGTTGAGACTTTTGGCGAGTAATTCTTTAACTATTCTTGTTGAAATAAACATTGATTAAATTGTGCACAGCACTACAAAGTCAATGCATTTTTATTTACTGGAAATGCTAAAATTTTTCCAAATTCTATATAGAAGTCTTTGATATCTGGCTTATTTTTATTATTCCTTATAAAAAAATACCTCGTCAATTTAGTAGTATGTACTTACATACGAGTATGTTATTAAACATTATTCGTGAAAAAATGTTAATTGTTTCAATATTTTCAAAATATGGGCGCTATATCTAGCTTTCTTTTTGTGAAGTTTAAGTCGTAATATTAAGATAAAGTTAAACCAATGAATAGCCTTCATATTAAACCTTTAAAATTGGTATATTCAGTACATTAAAGTTTTACTAAAATATGAAATAAAATTAGCCTTTATCTAGTTTCCATATCATAAGTTTGCTTAGCTTGGGATTACGACTCAGATCATTAAAATAAATGAAATCCACTCGCAGAGCGCAGTTGATGTTTACAATACACCTTCCAGCCCATTTTAATTCTTTTGACCTATTCAAGTATTCAATTGTTTCGACATGCAATAGTCCGGGAGGTACTGATGCATTTTAGGTAGTATTAATATGCCGATCGATGGCCATCTTTTTCAATAGATCTTGAATGACTAATATGTGAACCACGCATCAGCGATGCACCCGCGGTGGGTTTAGGATTGGAAGGTTACGGCAGGGGTAAACTTTTTTTTTTACAAATTCATGCGAGCAGCTGACGCGTGTTCCCCCCTCCACCATGCAGCAGACGATTTTTTTCAGCTCAGTATTATGTCAAATACTTATGAAACAAGTTTGAGCCGGCGTACTATGTCTTTTTTTTTACTGGGAGTGGCTGATGACGGATGTAGAAGACTTGAGCACTTACTTGAGCAGACGGTCGGTTCACTTATTAGTCATATAAGATCAACTATACATTTCAACGTCAGCCGGCTTACTATGACTTTTGTGTTTGCAACGCTACCTCCCGGACTAACCGTCACAACGGAGTCGTCGTCGGTTGCTGTCAAAAACGTTTCAGAATACCAAAGCAGTAGTGCAATTCTGTTCTTTTTTGACAGCTGACGACGACGACGTCCGTCGTCGCGGTTTATTCTCTATACATTCGTAGTGCGGTGCTACATTTTTCAATTGGTCAATTAATTAATGTTTAATTTTAGGAAGCTCCTATTAAGGTCGTATTATATATCCATTATAAAAAAAAACCTGTCACTTTGTGGATCACTTTCATTTATGATAGTTTCTGTGTAATGTTATGATATTTGAAGTAAGTATGTTTTATTACAAATTATTTATTATAAATCCAAGACTGTTCTTTGTCGAAATCAGTCAAAAACAAAGGCCCAGTTCAGCAGAGGACATCTCGTGACAGAATATGATGATGATACTAATTTTATAGTGGTTACAGAGTTGGTATACATATTTCAGATATCTGCAGCTCAGATAAGTCATATTATGGGCATCCTTAAATCAGCCAATGATGAAGATATCTTGGAAAAACGTCGTCAAGCTCAACAGTTGAGACTTTTGGCGAGTAATTCTTAAACTATTCTTGTTGAAATAAACATTGATTAAATTGTGCACAGCACTACAAAGTCAATGCATTTTTATTTACTGGAAATGCTAAAATTCTTCCAAATTCTATATAGAAGTCTTTGATATCTGGCTTATTTTTATTATTCCATATAAAAAAATACCTCGTCAATTTAGTAGTATGTACTTACATACGAGTATGTTATTAAACATTATTCGTGAAAAAATGTTAATTGTTTCAATATTTTCAAAATATGGGCGCTATATCTAGCTTTCTTTTTGTGAAGTTTAAGTCGTAATATTAAGATAAAGTTAAACCAATGAATAGCCTTCATATTAAACCTTTAAAATTGGTATATTCAGTACATTAAAGTTATACTAAAATATGAAATAAAATTAGCCTTTATCTAGTTTCCATATCATAAGTTTGCTTAGCTTGGGATTACGACTCAGATCATTAAAATAAATGAAATCCACTCGCAGAGCGCAGTTGATGTTTACAATACACCTTCCAGCCCATTTTAATTCTTTTGACCTATTCAAGTATTCAATTGTTTCGACATGCAATAGTCCGGGAGGTACTGATGCATTTTAGGTAGTATTAATACGCCGATCGATGGCCATCTTTTTCAATAGATCTTGAATGACTAATATGTGAACCACGCATCAGCGATGCACCCGCGGTGGGTTTAGGATTGGAAGGTTACGGCAGGGGTAAACTTTTTTTTTTACAAATTCATGCGAGCAGCTGACGCGTGTTCCCCCCTCCACCATGCAGCAGACGATTTTTTTCAGCTCAGTATTATGTCAAATACTTATGAAACAAGTTTGAGCCGGCGTACTATGTCTTTTTTTTTACTGGGAGTGGCTGATGACGGATGTAGAAGACTTGAGCACTTACTTGAGCAGACGGTCGGTTCACTTATTAGTCATATAAGATCAACTATACATTTCAACGTCAGCCGGCTTACTATGACTTTTGTGTTTGCAACGCTACCTCCCGGACTAACCGTCACAACGGAGTCGTCGTCGGTTGCTGTCAAAAACGTTTCAGAATACCAAAGCAGTTCCTTCTAGGCTTTGTGTGTGCACCACCTTAGGCCACATCCATAGTGAAACACTACTTACTTGCTGCTAAAATGATATTTTACATATTTCATAATATTATTATTCCTTGATAAACAAAGAATAATATAAACATAGATAAAAACATTGTTATATGATTCGTGTTTATGAAATGTTTACGAGTTGCATAACCGTAGGTACATGACTTATATAAATAATTAATCTTTGTGCATAAAATAAGGTAAGTCCCTGTAATCTCCCTGTTTAGTTACATACCTGTAATTTTATTTGTCAAACTCACTAATAGCCAATGAATGAAAAAAGAATTTATATATTTAGGTAGATTACCTAAATATATAAATTCTTTTTTCATGCCACTAAGATGGCGAACAAGCATACGGCCCGCCTGATGTTAAGCAGTTACCGTAGCCTATGGACGCTTACAACACCAGGGGTATCACTGCGCGTTGCCGACCCTGAAGAAATCTCTTCACACCCTTTTGAAGAACTCCATGCTGTACCCCATTGGGAAAATCACGGCGAGGAGCTCATTCCACAGTCCGAGCATCCGCGGAAGAAAACTCCTTTTAGCCCGCACAGTTCGAAACAATTCTGGTTTCAATGTGTGAGGATGGACTCCCTGTCGATGGCGAGAGCTGCGTTTTGAATTCTGATTGCATGTCGCTGAACCGAGTCTAAAGGTCCAAGCTGGTATCCAGGTGCTCCCGCCCATAGATGACAGCAGTAGGTACTTCATATGAGGCCGGACCTACGAAGTGAAGTACCTACTGCCCAGCGCTGTTGAGCACTCCAAGCTTTTTGGATGCCAGCTTAACCTTATCTTCCAAAGTTTCAAATGACTTCGGAACAAAATGTCGCTAGAAATGTCGACGCCAAGGATCCCGATGATTTGACTGATTTTGACTGAGCCACAGACCATGGGGTTTTCTAAGCGGTGAACGCGCAGGCTTGAGTCTTGGTGGGGTTGAAATGGACTAGGTTTAGTCGACCCCAATCGGAGACATAAGTTAGTGTACTCTCGATTTCAGACACCAGCCGTTCACGGCTTTCCTCCACCTCGGAACGAGGGATATTTGCACGGACCGTATAATGAGCATCCCCTGTACTGTCGTCCGCATAGCAATGAATGCCGGCAATAGACAGCATATCATTGATATGCAGAAGCACAGAGCCTTGCGGGACGCCGGCATTTATGTCCATGCTATCGGAGTAGCTACCGTCGACGACGGCTCTTATGCATCTGCTGGACAGAAAGCTGGCGACCCATTTGCATAACCCCTCGGGAAGCCCGTATACTGGTAACTTCGTGAGAAGACCCCTGCCAGACCCGATCCAATGCCTTCGCCACATCTAGACTCACTGTCAATGCCTCACCTTGACTCTCGATGGCGATAATGGTATAATAATAATGGGTTTGCACAGTGAATAAAGACGCATATATGTAAGGGTAGTTCTAGATAATACAATATAAGACCACAGACTACGGACAACATATTCTCGCTAGCAAAAAACTGTGTCTATGGAGTCGGCCACCTCTCACGCACACCTTAGTTGGCTATTCCGCGGGAAATTAGACTCTGTCGCCGTTTACACAGAGTCGATTACTCGCGCTCAACTAATGTGTGAATGTGTGCGTGCCGGCTTGTACGTACAGCGTGGTGGCCGACTTGAGTGACACAGTTTTTTGTTAGCGAAAATATATCGGACTTTTTTTTATATCTGTGTATAAGACATAATAAAAATATAAAAATCGTCAGCTACAAGTACCTACGTGTATTGTCAATACATCATAAATAGGTCCTACTAGAATCTATACAGAAGTCATCGAATGATGATTCGATGACTTCTGTATAGATGCATCGTGTTCTTTATAGGTATAAAGAACACGATGTTGTACGACTCTACGAGTAGGTAGGTAATAAATTACTTGTTGCAAATATTTTATCAACTTGTGATATCATCAAGATATTCATTTAGATTACATGGTGTAAAGGACAATAATTTTGATCTACATTTATTGCTTAAAATAACTACTAATCCGTTTATTCGGATAAGGATTACCATATCGGCCAAAATAGATTCACAAATATTTACTGCAGTGATCTTTATAAGTTAAGCGTTTGTTATTAGTTAAACTTAGATAAGATATAGTCGAGCCAAAAAAAATTTAAACCAAACTCATTGGCAAAATTATGCAGCGATCACTTCAATCCTAACGAAAGCCCACAGACTAGGCAGAGATGCTACGCATGAACTGGTTGGTTTAATTAATTGAAACTCATGAAAATCCTTATAATACCTACATCAAGTCAATATCAATGACAGTTACCAGTGAGAGTGGCGCCATCTGAGATTAGTTTTGCCTATCCCTCCCCATTAGAAAGATTTATTTACACACACAGAGCAAGGAGTCTCGCGCGTGCTAGTGGGTTTTTTCAAGCTGCCCTGTAGGTGTAATGACAGTACCTATAGTTCTAACAACCGTTGATGTCAGGAAGACCCCACTGCCCCACTGGCACTTGTTCTTCCATCCGCACCAAGTTTTGAACCTATGGTACTGTACCTCTACCATGAGTTTACTACACTAACGTAATCTACACACGCTAGCGACTACGGTGAATATTTTATATAACGAGCACCGCCTCTAGTGGATACTTTTGGAAGCATTTGTAGATAATCTTAGCGCAATTTGCCGCAGCCGTGATACATATCGTCAATAGAAAATCTGAAATAAATGACAGGCGTTATTTTAGTTTTAGTACTCGTATGGAAGTTTGTTACTCAATCATGCCGTAACATCGACATGAAATACAACATACGACTTAGATTCCCCGGAAAAGCGGATAAAATGTGCGGAATCTAGTAAAACATACCTACCTACTTTTCAGTATTCAATATATTGCGGTGGGTAAGTTACTGAGATTCAGAGATGAAAACGAAGTGTTACCTACAAACTGTAATGTGCCATATATTTTTAGTAGTTGCAGAGTAGCATTAACTATTTATAATTTCATTTCATCGGCAGTTATCAGTTTGCATGATTTGAAATATTATCGATTACTAAATTGTGCACTTTTAAATAGTCGTTGACTGATTAGATTACTTTATCAATGTACTATTTATATTAAAACAATTGTATCTTATTAATCCTCATTTGACCTCCTTTTGGGACATAGTTTGTCATTAGATGTGCATTCGAGGGGCTGCACTTCGGACACCATGTTTGTATGAATATTTTTCGTGCAATTATGATCGTTGCTTGAGACGGCGCGTTCTGATTTTGCATCCATAACACAATAAACAAATATTAAAAAAGAAATACAATTTTAGGTTATTGGTTTGTCCCTGTCTGCAATACCTTTTAGAATTCAAGATAAATGTTCGAAATTCTATAGAGAGCTTGTTTTTCTCATTTTTTTTCTATAATCATTTTTTGTTTTACGCAGTCGGGTTTTTTGTTTCTTTTAGTAATGTTGATACTACGAAGCATAATAATAAACAAGTATGCGGCCCGCCTGATATTAAGCGGTTACCGTAGCCATATGGACGCTTGCAGCACACGAGGCATCACTCACGCGTTACCGACCTATCGACTGTAGTCGCTAGCGACTGTATAATTACGTTGGCGTAGAAAAGTCGTACATAATGCTGGCAGCGTTTCCTCTTTGGATAGCCATGCTAATGCGTTGGCGGAAAAAGCTCCCCGCCCGCTGCTCTCCGGAGGCTTCGATCAATTACAATGTTTGTAAATTAGAAATATAAATATTAAACATTATTTTGCATTTTTATTTGATTCAGCCCCTAACAGTTAGGAGCTATTTTTTTCGACGCGTGAACACCTTCGACGATCAATCTGGATATAGGTATCATTAATCAAAGCTATGTACAGCGAAGGTAGAAGAAGAAACCTGAAATTGATCTCACAGGGACTCACAAGCACCCAAAATATTTTTTTTGAGGTAGTGTCCAAATCTGTTTCAGAACCCCCCTTTTTAACTGTGATAGTTTAGGTTTGTATTTGACATAAAATAAAAAATATATTTTTAAACAAATATTCGTAATATCTTTATTGTATACAATACATATAAATTTAATATTATGTTAAACACATGTTATGTATGTATCTAACAACCGCTGATGTCGGGGAGAGCTCCCTGGCACTTGTTCTTCCATGCAGTCCAAGCGCTGAACGCATGAACTTTGTAGATGATCTTGGCGCAATTTGCAGCAACTGTGATGTCATCGGTAAGAAGCTCTGAAAAAATTAGAGGCGTTTTTTTTAGTTAGGGCAAAGAATACTATATATTACTACTTATAGAAAGGGACTCTCGGAGATATAACTAAATAAGCCGTTATGAAGGATGGGTGGATGGGATATAGTTTGGCCTTCGACTGACCCCAGGAGGAGTTATGACGAGATCGAAGATGTAGCACGCTTACGTAGATAACGCCTATTCACTCTGGCATTGAAGACATCTAGGTTATAGATGCCGGGAAACACAGGACCCGGAAGAAAGTTCCACTCCTTTGCTATTTGCATAAGGAATGAAGAAGCGAAGCTTTGTGTCCTTAAAAGTGGATTGGCGACAACGAGTGGATGGAAATTCTCCCGGCGTCTTGTGAATCGATGGAGAAATGGGAATGGAGTTAAATTCAACAAAACAGCACACTCTCCAAAATATATAGAAGACCGACGAACTCGAAACCTTAAGTACAAATTAAACTTACGTGCACAAGTGATGTGGCACTCCTTGCCAGGGTTGCCAGATGGCTCGCACCAGTACCTGTCGTTGATCTGGAACAGGCCGTAGTCCTTGGAACCGTCTGTGTTCATGGTGCCAATCCTGTCGGTGTACCTCTCGCTCTCGCCCTCCACCAAGCAGATCCCTGGAAGGAAACAAGAATGGTTTTACTGCTGTATGCTACTCTTACCATGAGTTTGCTCTGTGCTCGTTTAGCCGTGACAAAAGTCATGGTTTCGATTCTTACAATGAGATTGAACTTTCGGTGAAGGAAAACATCGTGAGGAAATTATAGCACAGTGGAAAATCTCTCCCTCTCTATCCCTCAAGTTGAAAATCTGTCGCCAAGCACCTATATGTGTGTTCCGACAGCTGCACTTGAAAGCCAGTTCCTTCTAGGCTTTGTGTGCTTACCACCTTCGGCCACATCTTCTACGGCGACCTATATTGCACGAAAAATAAATAAATATCCTGGGACATTCCTCACACACGGTCATCTGATCCCAAACTAGGCAGAGTTTGTACTATGGAAACCAGATAACTGATATAATACATATACTACTTTTTGTTTGTAAATACATACTTAATATAATTACACCCAGACTCAGGACATACAGACATGTTCATGCACACAAATGCATGTCCTGTTTGGGAATCGAACCCACGACCTGCGGCGCGATAGGTGGAGTCCAACTGGCCCGTCAATGAATAAAATTATATATAGGCAAACGGAAATTGGCACTCAAATGCAGCTCTCGAGAACAGGAACAGAGTAAAAATTTTGCTAGCGTCATAAATAAATAACCATATGAGGTCCTAATAAATTAGTGAACTTCCTCTTGACGGATAAATGTACCTATAGGTCATTAGTAATCAAAAAATAATATTAGAAAAAAAATCCGAGGGAAATTTTTTTTTTTCTTTGAGTTGGTGAGTCTCTATGCAAGTCAAAGAATTAATTTTTTTTTTCCCTCGGATTCTTTTTTAATATTATTTTTCGTCGAGACGGTCGTCTTATTTCGTAGCATGTTGAAAATGCAATATATAGGTAATATAAATCCGAGGGATTTTTTTTTTTTCCTTTTGAGTTTTATGGTGAGTCTCTATGCAAGTCAAAGAATTTAATTTTTTTTTCCCTCGGATTCTTTTTCTAATATTATTTTTCGTCGAGACGGTCGTCTTATTTCGTAGCGTGTTGAAAATACAATATATAGGTAATATATTTACTTACAGTCCCTCATCTTGCTTTCTTCGAACCCTTGTTTCCTCAGCTCCCGGACCAGTTCACATCTTGAGAATTGTTTCGCCTCGCAATGTAAGTAGATAACGGCTAAACTCAAAAACACGATGATCGGCTTCTGCATTTTGATTTGTTTACCTTTTCACAAGAAACGGCTAGGCTGTTCCAATAGAATGAAGATACTGAAGTTCCAATAAAAGTACGGTCCTTTTATACTTAGAAATATCCCCTTTATCCCCATTAGTCAGTGGCGTTTCCTTCATTATTACGTATTAAAGATGTTTTATAACAATGGAGACTCCTTATTTCTTTAATCAGTCAATTGAGATGTTTTTTCCTGCGTAGCGTATGTGTTTATTCTCATGACGAGATGGTTAATACCAGTGAACAAAGGTACCTTCCTGTGCGAATAGCTGGATTGCATTATACCTACACGTATTTTCCTGTTGCTTTCTTCCATTGTGAAATCCTTATGACAGATGTTAAGAAAGAAGTAGGTACCTATTTAAGTAGTCGATTAGGACCTTTACTTCTGCAATCCTGACCAAAAAAGTGATAAGATTGACAAGAATCGTGTATGGTGTACTGCTATAATCTATAGGCACCTAGATACCAGCTTGGGCCTTTGACTCGGTTCAGTAGCGTGCTCCCAAGCGGTTAAGAGCCCCTTAACCTAAAAAGAGTTTTTTTGTGGTGGGATAGATTTGGGTAGGGTAGGGCACCACGTGAACGAAGTTGCCCGCAGTTGGTTGGATATAAACAATATTAGCTATGTGTGCATAACGGAAATGCATAGATAAATTTCCAAATGTTTCTACTAAACTGTTTGACGTTTAATAGTTCGCATTCGAAATACATTTCGAAGGGTCCCGACCAGTTGAAGCGGTACGAGCGCTAGCCCTTGAAAATTGAGAGAAAATGGCGGCGTCACAATTGTCAAAATATACTAGCTTGATTTTCACTAGAAAAAAGTACGATTTTAACTTTATTTCAAACGAGTGATGAATTCGAGTGGTTGAGAATTGGCTCCCTCATCTGAAACATATATGAAGTATGAAACTGCAAAATTAATCATCATGATATAATTCCTATGTTTGAAAGGACAAAAAAAAACTCACAAAGCGCCTAGGATCCAGCGCACGTAGTTCTATCGATTTATTCATCTGATTTTAAAACGCCTAGTTGGTTTTGGTGGTCAGGCTGTTGGCGCCATCTAATGGCGGGAATTTGAAATATATTTCATTTTACAAATGTTTTTAGGTAACGGCACAGATTACAAAATAAAAGGCAGATGGATCGCGCGGAACACAAAAGTGAAGCCAAAAAAGCAAATTCAAAATCAGATACCTAGTATTCGTTTTCCAGTTTGTATTTGCTTTGTTTAACAAACTTTATCTAACAAAAAACACTTCTTTATTAATAAACTGTGGTTTAGTTTTGGCGTGGCGTAGATCCAGGGCTGTATGATCAGGGCATCAGCCTCTTAAATAGGTACCTACATGGTGGTGAACCGAGACAAAAACAGGGATAACTCACTGGCTAGCGATTCATTTTAGATACCTAATATAATACAAACAATGTGTGTGCAGTAAACATACCTACATTTTGTATGCGACATTATGTATGCGTGATGTCTCACGGGAACAAATTGGGGAATTTGTTTCGGTTTATTAATCTCAAATGGGCGTTAGGTACAGAACAAGGCAGATGGAGCGCACAATATTAGAAATCACGTCGTCCATTGCCAGACACTTTGACGTCGAGGGCTCTTGGGCTACTATTAGAAGAGGTGATTTTTTTCTATCGAGGATTATTCATTCCACTATGTTTTCGCTCAATGTGAACTGTTGCGTATACAGCGAGTCCCAACATTCAACGATAAGCGGCACCAGACAGAGGGTGAGGAGAACAACTATCATTTACTCGGGTCAAATTCAATTTTAAGATAATGTGATTTTGCTTTAGACCCACTCCTAATAACAAATTTTACATCACACTTGCACGTAAAATGACATTTATTGCACCGTTTTTAGTATCTTAATGTAGCTTATTACGCACTAGTGCCTTTTACTTTACATTACCGCACAGTTTTCTGACAGGTATAATCCCGATTATGTTAAGTTTGTACCTAACTAACTGCAAGTGATATATTTGTAGACGAAAAGCATTCGTAATTTAACCGGTTAAAACAGTTTTGGTTTTGGCGGTCAAAAATATGGTAGCCATTTTAATCAAATCAAGTCAAATCAAGTCACCAAATCCCGCCAAGTCCCGCCTAGTTCCGCCTAGTCCCTTCAAGTCCCGCTTAGTCCCATCAAGTCCCGCCTATTCCCGCCTAGTCCCACCAAGTCCCACCAAGTCCCACCAAGTTCCACCAAGTTCCACCAAGTCCCACCAACTCCTATAAAGTCACATCAAGTCAAATCAAATCAAGTCAACTTCAAAAATACAAGTCTGTTTTTCCTCGCAATTGTGTTAAAAAACGTCGTATGACACGCGTGCACTGCGATAAGGGTATCGCTTAATCGCTTGGCTCGCGGTTAAAAATATAACAATGACATCAATTGTTATAATAGGACGCGCGTCCCTCGCGAGAACCAACGATTAATACCGCCTCGAGGGTAATTACCAACTTTGCACACATGTATCATAATGTACTATTAAGCGACCATAATACGTTAATTATGGCACGTAATACGCGGTGATAAAACACATGGGAATTGATTCTAAGGATATTTGGTATACATTGAATAATCCTCTATAACAAAGCCATAATTAGTTAAAAAATATTTTATTATATAAAAAAAATTAGATATACTTAGATTAAATTAGTTTAAATACTTTTAATGGTTTGACATTCGGCAATTTTATTACGCAACCTTTTCTCCACATCCAATGTCTTGTTTATTAAAGTTCCTTCAACCGACTTCAGCTGAAAAAAAAAAACAAATATTTAGTTTTATTTTTTAAAACAAACTATGGAAAGAACTAGCGGGACATAAGACGCAACAACCATCTTCTTAGCTCACTAAACTAATCTAGTGAAATAGTAAAATGTTAACATCAATTTCTACGAAACCGATGTCGGTAAATAGCTATATTATTTGCGTATCAGGCAGGGGTAACTATTTAGTAATCTGTGACCAGGGACCCAATTCTCACGTCCTTCGATATAACCTTCAAATCGAACTTACGGTTCGAGTCCTATTCGAATACAAAGTTTAGAGGGGCGGAGTCAATTAAGTTAAGAGGACTCAATTCGTCATACTTTTCATACAAAACCTCTGTACTTATCATGGCGTTGTTAAACATTTTTCGTTAGATGTTTTGAACAAATTACTATCTTGTGCGCTATATCTAGCCGTGTATCTAGGCGTAATTTAAAAAAAGTTTGAAACAAATTCAGTCAAAGCCTCCGAAAAACAGCGTTTTTGCCTGAACTTTGGCCATATCTAATGTACCTATAAATTGCAAAAGTAAAGAAAACATTTAGATACCAGGCTTGCAAATGTATTGGAGATTCTAAATAACTAACTTTTTTTTCACAAACTTGTAAGATTTTTTCACAAGAAGTATACTCTTGGATCAAGTTTTATGAATGCGAAATCATGAATGACGACAATCAAAACAGATCTTGAAACATATTACCATTTTTAGGGTTCCGAAACCAAAAGGTAAAAAAGGAAACCCTAAGGTGCCCCTCCGTTAAAATACTACAAACTCAGTTGTCAGGAATTTTCCAACAGTTAGTGGCCATCCATAAATGACGTCCCACGAATTTCACGACATTTTATATATTAGTACTAACTGTCCCCCGCGGTTAAACCCGCGTTCCGGGATAAAAAGTATGTCTTCTCCATACCATAGGCTATCTGCATGCCAAATTTCATTATGACCCGTTGAGTAGTTGAGGCGTGAAGGCGTAACAAACAAACTCACTTTCGCATTTATAATAATAAGTAAGGATTCTCCATGATAGCTACATTACTAAGAACATATTAATATGCCTGCTATTTTTATCACAGTGACAGATATTATGCTTACCTCATTAATAAATGTAGTCTTCAAATTAGCCAGTTGTTCCATGCCCATCGCTTTCTCCTCTTTATACTTGATAGTGCTTTGTTTGATTTCTTCAATAGTTTGGAGCGCCTTCTCAGAACGTTTCCGGCATCGTTCCTCCTTCTCTTCTGCATCACTAATAGCGCTAGACGCATGGAAAGGTTTATTGAGCATTTTAATTTGGAGGTGTGTGTATTGTAAATAACTGAAAAGCGAAACCCAAAAGCTGGCCAAGTTATGTGCCGAAGGGTGTACAATACAGTAAAATCTGTATAGTTTTAGTGCAGTTGAGTGCAGTTTAGTAGAGTAAAAGACAGTTTCGTAGAGTAGAGGACAGTTTAGAAGAGTAGATGACAGTTTAGTAGAGTAGAGGACAGTTTAGTAGAGTAGAGTACAGTTTAGTAGAGTAGAGTACAGGTTAGTAGATTAAAGGACAGTTTCATAGAGTAGAGGACAGTTTAGTAGAGTAGAGGACAGTTTAGTAGAGTAGAGGACAGTTTAGTAGATTAAAGGACAGTTTAGTAGATTAAAGGACAGTTTAGTAGAGTAGAGAGTACAGTTTTGTTGAGTAGATAACAGTTTAGTAGAGTAGATAGTACAATTTAGTAGAGTAGAAGACAGTTTAGTAGAGTAGAGAGTACAGTTTAGTAGAGTAGAGGACAGTTTAGTAGAGTAGAGATTACAGTTTAGTAGAGTAGAGGACAGTTTAGTAGAGTAGAGATTACAGTTTAGTAGAGTCTACTCTACTAAACTGTCCTCTAGGACAGTTTAGTAGAGTAGAGGACAGTTTAGTAGAGTAGAGTACAGGTTAGTAGATTAAAGGACAGTTTCATAGAGTAGAGGACAGTTTAGTAGAGTAGAGGACAGTTTAGTAGAGTAGAGGACAGTTTAGTAGAGTAGAGGACAGTTTAGTAGATTAAAGGACAGTTTAGTAGATTAAAGGACGGTTTCATAGAGTAGAGGACAGTTTAGTAGAGTAGAGGACAGTGTAGTAGAGTAGAGGACAGTTTTGTAGAGTAGAGGACAGTTTAGTAGATTAAAGGACAGTTTAGTAGATTAAAGGACAGTTTAGTAGAGTAGAGAGTACAGTTTTGTTGAGTAGAGAACAGTTTAGTAGAGTAGATAGTACAATTTAGTAGAGTAGAAGACAGTTTAGTAGAGTAGAGAGTACAGTTTAGTAGAGTAGAGGACAGTTTAGTAGAGTAGAGATTACAGTTTAGTAGAGTAGAGGACAGTTTAGTAGAGTAGAGGACAGTTTAGTAGAGTAGAGTACAGGTTAGTAGATTAAAGGACAGTTTCATAGAGTAGAGGACAGTTTAGTAGAGTAGAGGACAGTTTAGTAGAGTAGAGTACAGGTTAGTAGATTAAAGGACAGTTTCATAGAGTAGAGGACAGTTTAGTAGAGTAGAGGACAGTTTAGTAGAGTAGAGTACAGGTTAGTAGATTAAAGGACAGTTTCATAGAGTAGAGGACAGTTTAGTAGATTAAAGGACAGTTTAGTAGAGTAGATAGTACAATTTAGTAGAGTAGAAGACAGTTTAGTAGAGTAGAGAGTACAGTTTAGTAGAGTAGAGGACAGTTTAGTAGAGTAGAGGACGGTTTAGTAGAGTAGAGGACAGTTTAGTAGAGTAGAGGAC
>OX596251.1:15430863-15529778 GCA_951394255.1 Polyploca ridens
AGTGAATCTGCGGGTAACAGCTATAGTATTGTGTATTTTGACCCCATCCAAGCTGGATATAAGTGTGTGACCCCCCCCCTGACCTGAAGGCTGGATCCACCCTTGCTCTCAAGTGCAGCTGTCGGAACACACTTATAGGTGCTTTCCAACTTGAAGGTGGTAGCCAGTAGCCAGATAACAGCCTATCCCCGTGCTATGGCTTCCTCACGATGTTATTCCTTCACCGAAAGCTCAAGCTCATCGTAGAAATCGAATCCAGGTCCTTCGTCTTGGCATCGGATCCTCTTTTTCATTATACGGTATTTGGCTAACTTCTTACATAAATACAAACTGAGTAGCCAAACATTTTAGGAGCATGTACATTTGTAAGCCGTATAGGTCACTCGGTCTTTTTTAATTTTAGGTCTGGTACCGTCAGCAGTGATCATAGTGTCGCGAGGACAGTGAATACTCAAATAAATGTAATGTATGTATGTCTGAATGATTTATAATTGTATTATTAAGTGGGGGGCGTGTGGCACAAATGGTAAATATAATTAAGACTTCCGGAAATAAAGTCTGCATTGTGTAAACCATTTGTTTTATTGTATTATACTAATTCTGTTCAATAGTTACTCACATACACACTGACACAACCCCAACACCCACATTCACACACACACACACACACACACACACACTCACACATATTTTGATGTCCGTTTGATAATACTGTTTAACCTAATTCAAACATTCCGGAAAGGAGCAATTCCCAACAGGGAATCGTATATCTTGTTATTCTCTTTTGTTATACTTTTTTGATATTCTTCTGAGATTTTGTGTTCATGTCATATTATGCTGTGAGGCAAATTAAAAACCAATCTTGTGAGTGCGATCCACTTATGCCTAAACATAATCTCTTCTGGGGAAACACCAATTACACCTAGATGAAGTAAAATCCACTCCTGTAATTACCTTACGCAGTTTATTATAGCAACAGGTAATGTTAGTGAAATCTAATGTATGTGGCGATTACAATATACACCTAGTTTGGTCGCAGTGATATGAGCTTCAAAGACTAAATAATAATGTGGTACAGTATTACCCAACTAATATGGCTTACCGATTTGGCGTATCTGCGCAGAAGACACATTTTCAAAGCGCGGGAAACCGCTATTGGTCGGCAGCTGCCGCCATGTAAGCGCGCGCCGTGCGGAGCTGCAGTGTATTATGAACCTTATAGTAGTGATCTAAGGTTGATTGTAAGTTTTAAGCATTCTTTCGTTAATCTTTGGGTCCATACTTTTTTTCTGTGCGAACGAATATTCACGACGCGCCATATCAGTTGGGTACTACTGTAGATACTTTAAACTTCTTCTTTTTTAACTAACTTTCGGTTCTTATTGTGCCTAACGGTGGCAAAGCGAATATTTTGAATAAAATTGTATACACTGTATTTTAAAATGTATCTAGGTACGTTGTATATCGTACAAATTCAATGTTAAACAAGAAACTGATAGTTTTCTTCCGGAACATTCATATTGATAATAATAAAATATTTAATTCCGTTAACACATTGTATACAAACTTTTTAAACTAGGGAAGAGGAGAACTAGGGATAGCAGGAGTACAAAAACATTTTTACAAGAAAGATATTATACAATTGCATTTCTTTATTATTTAATTATATTTACTAGTCATCAACCTATCAATTTACCAGTGTCAAATATAGGCTCTAGATCTTCGATCTTTTCTTCTTCGGTGTCGAACCAATAATCGATACCAAAAACTTTTTGGTATTTTGATGCTTTCTTCGAAACTTCTGGGTACACTACACTTTGAGTGACGTTGCAATCAGTTATCACTGAAGACCCAGGAGTGTAGGGCACACAATCGGTCAGTTTCAACTGCTTATCGAAGCAAATACGCAATTCATGAAGGTACTGACCACTGCAATCAGAATAACAGCTGACAAAAGGTTTAACACCCAATTTTGAATTGATAGCTTTACTGAAATCTTCAACTGGATAGTTTCTGGTAGACGA
Organism: Polyploca ridens; assembly: GCA_951394255.1. Classification (NCBI taxonomy): domain Eukaryota; kingdom Metazoa; phylum Arthropoda; class Insecta; order Lepidoptera; family Drepanidae; genus Polyploca; species Polyploca ridens. The sequence goes on from OX596251.1 coordinate 15,432,888, forward strand.
TGGTTTGATGTTCGCGTTGCTCAAAATGTCCGTCATCGAGTACATTTTCAACCAAGTAATGGCTTGGTTAAAGTATTTAAACTCAGTGTCAAGAGATGGTAGAGTTAGAGCGCATGTCCCATGTTTATCCCATTCGGCAGACCAAAAATCATCACTTGGCCAATCTGAAAGATTATAATGATCAATCCAATTGATAATATAAACTTTGAACGCTAAATTTCTGTGCATTTAAAGTAAGTTTTTCCATTATTTTATTAGTCATAATAGAAACCCAAAGCATAATTTTTCACTCGGTGTCAGTTTAAACATTTCTTACATTTTAATTGCATTTGTGTAATTTCGAATTCGAATTCACGTGAATTTTTATTATTGATGAAATGTTAGCAGTACATTTGTCCCCATGAAAGAATTGATCCCATTCATACATTATTTGTTATATTTTCTTTTATGGCTAGGTCCACAAACAATGCACACCAGAAGAAAAACGGTATGGCATTCTTCAAAAGAGGCGTAAAAACAGCTCTTCAAGTTCGGCAACACATTGGCAATCCCCCCGGCTACAAATGTCTATAGGCGGCGGTGACCACTTTCCATCAGGTGGACCGTCGGACTGCTTACCAAATTGTTAACATATAAAAGCGCTTAAAATCCATTGTAATATCTGATAATAACCATTAAAAAGCAATAAAAATGTTAATATGAAGTTCCATTAGGCCATAACCTTTTCCCAAAGCGCGCGATTCGAGACCGCCATAGTAAAAGTTGTAAATTATTAAAAAAAAACCTTTCTAACGACATATCGCTCAATGTTATTGCTAATATAGGCTAAGTTGTTGTTTGTCCTTTGGTTTCGATTGTAACTATTACCGTGGAAACCAGCACTAAATTAGAACGCGTTAGTAACGCATTACTAACTGATCACCATCTTATAGCGGAGTTTGAGAGCCATTGTAATACTACTGCTAACATATGCTAGTAACTGGTTAGTAATTTTAACTCTTACCTCCATGAACATCAGTCCAAACTTGCTCCAGTTCAGTCTCTATAGATGCAATTTCCTCCGGGTCGTACTCCGCTGTTCTATTGCATTTCGATGGTCCTATGCCGCCTCCTTTAGATGGCCAAATCCCGTGAACTGACCATGCGTCTTTATTATTGGGGTAGCGGCATGTGTGACTGGCATTCATCGACATGTATTCTTTGCAAACTGTTTCTGGCCAATTTTGGACGAAAATAAGTATGTCCCAATCCCAACTATTTTTAGTTGGCGGTTTTGTTTCTTCACAATCTCCGCTGTACAGGCTACAAGGATAACTATTGCTTAATAGGAGTACACTATTTAAACACTATTTAGAGGAATCTTTTAGTACCTATGAACTAATTTATAAAATATAACTCATCTACCTGAGAGACACGACGACAAATAAATAAAATTTCAACATATTTAAAACTATGGAAGCTTCTGATAGGTGTCGTCACACTTTATACATTAACAATACATTAATAATACATTTGCCACTGAATTAATACATAACAAAATTAGCCCCTCCATAGTGCCTTTTGAAAAGAATCTGGGGGCACGGAAGTGCCCCCCGCCAAGACAGCCAAGCGAAGCGAATGGGCACTACCTACCTTTTCTCGAAGCGCTTCGTCGTTTTTTTGAACCCTCATAACTTGGGTTTGGATTATACCAGATAAACAAAATTCTCAGGACATGATGTCAATAGTAAACTTATTAAACATATTAAGTTTCAATAACATAGCTCTTATACTTTAGATTTTATTGATATCTAAACAACCCCGATTTCGTCACTGACTCACTGATGATCATCAAAACTCATAGGGTACTTCCTGAAGTCCTAGAAAGCTGAAATTTGGTATGTAAGCTTATATTAGTACACAAACAATAAAAACATTATAAAACTTGGAAATTTTAAACAAAAAAAAAAACATAAGCAACATACAAAAAGAAGTGAAATCCCACCAAAAACATTTTTGTATGTAAAATGTTGCCAAGACATATGGGTCGCACTGTCAAAAAGTTATCAGATCACATGTAAAGCCAAGCTTATAACTCTACATGCACTTACTCTACAAGCCCTAACTTCATAAACTCTACACACCGTATTCAAAATATTTGGCTTGGCCGTTTCACTACTTACAAGAACTATTGAATAACAAAAAAGTAATGAACAGTGAATACATTTTTCACCTTACTCTCATGTGATTGTAGCGAAACGACCAAGCCACATATTTTGACTAAGGTGTAGAGTTTGTGAAGTTAGGGCTTGTAGAGTAAGTGCATGTAGAGTTATAAGCTTGGCTTTACATGAGATCTGATAACTTTTTGACAGTGCGAGCCATATGTCTTGGCAACATTTTACATACAAAAATGTTTTTGGTGGGATTCTGTTTAAGAGCAGTCATCACGCTATACTTTTCATACAAAAACTCTGTACTTATTATGGCGTTGTTAAACATTTTTCGTTAGAGGTTTTAAGCAATTATGTATCTTGTGCACTATATCTAGGTCTGTATATAGGCAATATAGGCAAAAATAAAAAAAATATTTGAAACAAATTCAGTAAAAGCCTCCGAAAAACAGCGTTTTTACCTGAACTTTGGGCATATCTAATGTACCTATAAATTGTAAACAGTAAATAAATCATCTTGATCCGACATTGCAAATATATTGGAGATTCAAAACAACAAACTTTTCTTCACAAACTTGTAAGATTTTTTCACTCCTGGAACAAGTTTTAGGATATGCAAAATCATAAAACTTACCTAGCGTACCTACTTGTTCTAACCTAGCGAAGCGGCCGCGAGTGATCAGCGGAATTTACCAACTGATCTATACTTACCAAATCACGCCCCTCCGCACGGCGCGCGCTAACTAAACTAAGCTAAAAAATGTATCTTCTGCGCAGGTACATCGGAAAGCCATATCAGTTGGGTAATACTGTACTTATATGAATATGTGAAGAGAATTCTATGTAACCTTTTTCCGCGTCTGAATGAGCGTGAGATTTGGCATAGTTAAACGTTTATAATACGAAGAATATCTTTTTTTAAACTTAAAAATGTATCAGTCGAATTTCGACCACTTTTTTGACCTCCAGTTATTATAAAATGCTGCAATTTCAAATTGTTATAGTTGTACGTAGTATTTATATACTCTGAGGTTATAGCAAGCGACATTATTATGCCTTCATAATACACATGAGTAGGTACCCTTGTACCTACTCATGTGTACATCTACTTTTGACGCTGACTGTACGAATAACGTGATACTGAACGTGACTGAACGGTATAGTTTCTACCGGGGCGATTGAACATTAAAAAGTAGTAATAACTATAATAGTTGGGCATATAGTCATATATGATACCTATCGTCAATCTTTTCGTAGATATTTATATGTTCTCGAAAAGTGTAGTAGTAGGTACTTACATTGTTTTATCATCAATAGTTTCCGCAGCGCACGCGATGTAAGGTAAATAATTGTATCGGTATTTTTTTTACACCTTGGGTTACATTATTGGAGTTTTAGTAGGGAACTCAATTTTTTTTGAAAATTAAATATAGCCTACGTTACTCGCTCATAAATATAGCAACTGGTGAAAGAATTTTTAAATTCGGTCTAGTAGGTATTTGAGTTATTTAATTACAAACAAAATACAAATTAAAAAAAATGTGTAGATTAATTCAGATAAAAAGACTAAAAGTATAGTACAGTCACAAAAAAAATATAAGAAACCTCTAGAGGTAAACCCTGCCCTGTACCTACTACAAGCCATCACCAAACAGAACAGTAGGTACAATACATACCTGGGACCAAGCACGAAGAAAAATAAAAAATAAATCAACATGTTTAAAACTGTGCCTTCAATAGGAGCTCAGCAACTAATGAAAACAGTTTACTTTTAGCTGAATAAATAGTAGGAACTAGATAAAATTTGACCCGCTTTTCATAAAGGAAATAAGAAAAAAAAATTCTTTACATATTCATTATGTAGTTTTACTATTTTATAACGACTTATTTTATTTAAATTTTTAGTATTTTCAATGGTCTTCGGTATTTATAAAACTGCAAGGTTAAATTAATTGCAACAGAAAGCCGCGTTAGGTGCACACGCAGTTGGCTCGAGTACCTAGTTGATTTTAACCAAGAGGTAGTGCACCGAAGGTCGATTTCTGGCCGAATCCGATTAATCGGCTATCGGTAGGTACCTATAACCTTCGGCTGAATGAAACCGATTAATCGGCAAGGTATCGGTATAAATGATAGATAGATAACTAACTCTTTATTCAGTGGCGTAACTATACCATCTGGGGCCCGTGGAAAATTCTTTTGATGGGGCCCTATCAGTAAAAATCGTCACGTTGTACTCAGTTTAATTTTAATAAACTTCGAGATTTTCAGCGTACTCAATTACACGTTGTATATGTTCCACTAATGGCCATAGGCCTCCTCTCAAGCGAGAGGGAATGGTCTGTAGTCCCCACGCTAGCCCAATGCGTCCATAGAACATAATATCTCAAAGCATTCATCATCTATTTGCTAGCGTTTCGGTGAAGGAACAATATCGTGAGGAAACCTGCATACATTTACAATGAAATAAAAATAACAATTTAATTTCAATAAGATATTTATCAAAATTAACTTTTTAACAAAAAAATAAACCGCCTTCAAAGTACACTAAAAAGTATGAAATAACTCTTATCTGACACTGTTTTGAAGTGAGCGAAATCGCATGACGTGTTCTATTGAAAATATTTCACTGACTTCAAAACAGTGTCACATAAGAGTTATTTCATACTTTTTAGTGTAAGTACTTTGAAGGCGGTTTATTTTTTTGTTATAAAGTTAATTTATTTTTGAATTTTTAGTTGCATCTATATGAAATTTATATGGGACCATTTCGGAATAAACCCATTTCGAACAAAAAAAGAATTTTGCAAATCCGTCTATATATGACGAGTTATGCCCGAATATACATAAAAAAAAACATACAAACATCTGAATTGATAACCTCCTCCTTTTTGAAGTCGGTTAAAAAATATTATTAAATATTATTATATTATTTTTAGATTTTAAGCAGAACTTATTAAAATATACTTTTCAAATAAAATAAAATACTCAGGTACAATGTAAAAAAATATTTTTGAATTCGCGGCCTCTTGGGCCGGTGCCCTGTTGGGTCGGGGGCCCATGGCATTTTTCCAGCCCTGCCACCCTATTGTTACGCCACTGTCTTTATTGTAAAACAAAAAGTAAGAATTTACCGACAAAAAAAAATACATTTTTAATATTAAAATAGTGGTGGCTCGCGCGCGACCCTCGATAGTTTGTCATTTTTACGTCGATTCAGTTCGAAAAAAAAAACTATATAGCGTGATTTTTTTGCTAGAAGTTATCAAAATTGACCTCAATTTTTGTCAGAATGCTAAGAGCCAATTCTTTATGGCTAAACATAGTGAGGTCCCTGCGAGATCTGCTCCACCTCGTCAAACTTTACGCAGCATAAAACCATGGTCAAGGAAAATATAAAATAATATTTTGGATAACTTCTAGCAACTTGAGAGCAAGATTGTCTTACATAATTTTGTTCATATTGTGACGATGAAGCAGAATTTCGAAAAAATTCAATATCTTCAAAAATACAAATTTTTTAAAATAAATTTTAATGGCATTTTAATTTTCTTCAAAATTCAGCTCGGGGTCCCTTTCAGCTTTTCTCTAAGATCTGTAGTTCAGAAGTTGTCCACACTGGCTAGAAATAAAAATTCGCCCTGTATAATTACCGAATTTGCTCACAAAATTTCACAAGAATCCGCTTTTAGGATAGGTAGGTACCTACCAGAGTTACCACTAGGAAAACTACCTAGATCTCAGAGAGGTAGAGCGTGGCGTTTATACGCTCAAAGAGCAGCTCGACTGGGAAAGTACCTACCTACACCTTACAGAATATACCGCAGCTAAATAACGTCAAGTTGTGTTCCTGCGCGTGAGTAAGGTCGCCAGAGCTCATTGGGGAGGTGGGAAAGGTCGGTAACACGTGACCGATGCTTCGTGTGTTGCAAGAGTCCATATGGCTACGGTAACCGCTTACCATCAGGCGAGCCGTATACTTGTTTACAGAGTTAGTCGTATAAAAAAAACCTATGCTAGTTCGTCCTAGGCGAAACTAGTTTTTCCTAAGAAAATCAACAAAATTATATCCTAATTAGGTAGGTACTTATGCTAATACCTCAGAGTATATGCTAATACTATAGCTGCCCGGCGTGACTTCGTTCGCGTGGTGCAACAAGGGTGCAACCTACCCCTACCTTTTATTAAAGTTCAACAGATACATCCAACAAATCAAAGATCATGATGTGGCTAACCCGTCTTTATACATAATGAATAGTTAGGCATACCTACCAGTCAGTGCTGGATCCAGAATTTCGGGATTGGGAGGGCTGAGGAGCCTGTCACAACTGAGGGTATCCTTTTTCGAGATTTATCAGGGGTGGACCAGATGCTTTTGGCCCTCTGCAATCAGCTCTGTCTCTATCGCGTGAAAAGTCCCCTGTCCGCGCGGCATCGTTGCGCGAACTCTTCGATGATATATTTGTTTGAGATAATAGCATAGCTGACTGTGTATAACAACCATTTTACGCAGAGAAAATTGTATAGCACCTTTTTTATTTTAAGTCAAGTAAGGTATTTAGATATGCGCTTCTAAATTCGTAAAAAATACCTATTTTCCGTCTGCATCATTACACAACGGCACAGATTAAAGTACAACGGGGCTACGGGATGAAAAAGTTAACATTTTCTATCCTAACTAGCAGTAAGGACGATTAGAAGCTGTATATAGATAGGTACCGACCTAATTAAGAGTTTCCTGAGTACCTATATTTAGTGTGTGAATAAATGTAACATCATATTGCCAATTAAATTATTTAAATCAATCTGTCAAAACATTCAAGTACAGTCAGTAACATAAATCTTATAACTTCTGGTAACTACTATCGTTAAGGATGTGGTTAGGAGAGAGTAAGGAAGGACAGTTGGCAAGTACTTCCCAACCAGCAAAATCAAGTCTTAAATTACACACTATGACGTTTTCGTCAAGACTAAATGCATTATCGATTGCTCCTAAAATGGTTTACAAAAGCTCTACAAGACCGGGTTTGGGCACAAAATCTAAGATTAAGAATCCTAAATTGGTTTGTTTAAAGTCATACAAAATGCTAAATGAGCTTGATTTTATCTTGAGAACGTCATAATTTATGCTACAAATCTTTTGCCGTGCTAATTTAAGTATCCAATAAAACCAAAAGTCAGATTACAGCTTAATTGCTGATGTAATGAAGATAATTATAATAAAATATAAAATAAATTGACAAGTCATAGCCCGAGTATTAAATTGCTATATTGTGTGTGTGTTACATTGGTTTAATTATTGCTAATACTCAAACGAAGGTAAGTTTTTCGACTATGTTTATATGAATTTGCAGCATTTTTCCAATGCCACTTGCTTTTTTGGTATTTTTAATATTTACGAAAATAATGCTTTTTAGGTACTTACTAAACCAAGACCATTTCAAGACTTAAAGTCTGTAACTATGCTTTATTGACACTTTAATATTTACTTTTTTTTTATGTAGTAGGTATATGAAACCATTTTGATAATATTTAGGGTCCATCACATTATTGAAATAGTAGGTAAAACCTTTGGTTATAACAGGTGGAGATTTCGAGATGGCATATTTTAGAAACCTATGTTGTTGGGTTAGTCATGCTGAACAACTTTTACTATGGGACCAATAGTGAATTCTCAATTTTTTTTTTTGAGAATTCAGTGTTTGTCCCATATTAAAAGTTGTTCAGCATGACTAATCAAACTTAGGTTTCGAAAATATGCCATCTCGAAATCTCCACCCATCTCTCACTACTATCACTCAGGTTTTATAGTACCTACGCGTTTTGTTAATAGGTAGGCGTATATTAATTGTTAACTGCTTTAATTGTTTCAGTTTACTGGGCTAAAATAATAGAAAATGGTAAGCCATTTTTCACAGCCGTACCTCATCAATGGGTAAAAAATTAGATATTGCTATGGCCGAAGAAAAAAGCACAACAAAAAAATAAGAACACGTCCTAAACGAAAACTGGATACCGATACCTAATTGTACCTATAACAATGAGAAGGGATATATTGTTCAAGAAGCCGAAGATGAAAATAAATGATCTTAATTTTATTGGTTCTTTTATTGATTTTCCAGATTTTGTTGTTATGTCTAGGCCGCTTTCTAGGTTTTTTATTTCAGACACATGGTCCTTCATATTATATTGCCACCATCATTGGTTATCTGGTATTTCGAAAATGTTCCACAATATTGGCCACAGTTGATGCCTGGAATCCAAGGATTTAGTTCACTGATTTTTATGAATATTTATGTACAGAACCCTGACTCTATTATAAGTATTAAGAACTTATTCTTTGGGAGTCAAGAAGTAAACTGGTATTTTTCTGATAGACTTCATATTTTTTTATTTTTTACTTTTCTCGGAAGCCTCCACTTCATTCTTAAATCTTCCATTTTAATTTTTAATAAGTTTAACGATGATCTCCTATTTTTGTCAAATAACAAAATGGTCACAAAAAAGCAAAATATGAAATATGTTTGGGTTTCTAGCAAAAAAAATCCTATTTAAAGACAAAGTAAAAGTAAAAATCCAGTAAAAGTCTTACAAAATGCGCAAATAGGTAATAAATACAGTTAGCTCAATATTTTGCACTTCTAGGTCCATGTGTCTTATGCAAATCCTAATTAAGCATTTTATAAAGCGTTGTTTGGTCTCATGTAAAGCGTTATTAATACTTGAGTATTTACGATAACTTATAAATCTCATATTCTACTAATACAAGACTAGACGTCACTGAAGTCTTGTATGGGTCATATTAAAAACGCTTTAAAGATTATTTTAACTAGTTTTTAGGATGATCTTTTAAAAGTAATTTTCAATGCTTTCAGAAGTATTAAATCTTTATCCATAACGTTTTTATGGTTTCTTCAAGATTAATTGCATTACAAAGACCGATTTCCAAGAGCAATTTGCTGGTTGGGTTATTAGCATTTTTTAATTTTTATATTTATATAATTTACAGCTTAATCTTCAATAATTGGAACAATTCCATCTATACTCGAATCGAACCAAAGATCGTAATCAAACTGTTTTTGGTACTTTGGTGATTTCTTCGCAACTTCAGGGTACACTACACTTTGGGTGACGTTGCAATCAGTTATCACTGAAGAGCCAAGGGAATAGGGCACGCAATCTGTCAGTTTCAACTGCTTATCGAAGCAAATACGCAATTCGAGAAGGTACTGGGCGCTGCAATCAGAATAACAGCTGATAATAGGATTAACACCCAATTTTGAATTGATAGCTGTACTGAAATCTTCAACTTGATAGTTTTTGGTATTCGAAGGCGTGATGTTCGCGCCGTTCAAAATATCCGTCATCGAGTAGTTTTTCATCCATGTAATGGCTTGGTTAAAGTATTTCAACTCTGTGTCAAGAGATTGTAGACTCTGAGCGCATGTACCATGTTTATACCATTCGGTGGACCAAGAGTCATTATTTGGCGAATCTGAAATATTATAATGATCAAACTTGTAATACCCAGATGGATAACATTCTACCTAATTCATAGAGACTGAAAGTTGACAATAAAAAAGCGCGGACTGTTTCTGCCACTGCAATTGTTGAGTCTACAACAATTTATCAATCAGTCTAAGGTACTCAATACCTTTTAATGAATTGAGATTTTTATGAACCACCCAAATAAGTGTAATAATTGTGTGTAGGTACGTATGAAGTAGGTAGATACTTTGATAAGTTAATTAGGAACAGGATAAAAATTTCGTCATTCGTAATAAATATCTCACCTCCATGAACATTAACCCAAGCTTGCTCCAGGTCAGCCTCGATAGATTCAACTTCCTTCGGGTCGTACTCCGCTGATCTATTGCACTTCGATGGTCCTTTCGTGCCAGCTTTAGTTGGCCAAATCCCGTGAACTGACCATGCATTTTGAGCATTAGGGTAATGACATGTGTGACTGGCATTCCTCGACTTGTAATCTTTGCAAACTGTCTCCGGCCAATGTTGGACGAAAATAAGCATATCCCAACTCATGTCAGGATGCGGTCTTGGTTTCCTACAATCTCCGCTGTACAAGCTACATGCAAATAGAATTCTGACTTAGTGGGAGAATGAAAAATGAAGATTACTTACCTACCTTTATAATCAATAAATTCAAATAAACAGATAAGTATATTAGGCATCAGCAAATTATCTACCAACATCAAAAGTAACTTACCTGAGACAAGCGAAGAAAAATAAATAAAATATCAACATATTTAAAATTGTTTGCGTTCAATAGTAGTTTAGTTACTTATAAAAAATAAATAATTTTTCACCAAATAAATACTAGATATTTACCCCTCCTTCCTACTTTTCAAAAAGATAATCGGTTACAAAATTTTCCTCGCATATTTATTGTTTTATCTATTTTTAACGAGTATTTTATGTTCTTTAATAATTTCAAGTATTTATTTTAAGACTGGTTAAATTGTTATGAAATGCCATGTTGCGTGTACGCACTTGCACTTGGCAGCTTGGTGGATTAGAGCAAAAGGCTACCTAGGTAGGTACCTAGTTTTTTTTCACATACCTAATGTTATATTTCCATCCTCCATCTCTATCCTACACTTCTAGTTTTGTTTGCACTATTTGGAGTACTTAATTTTAATAAAAATTTGAAATCACACCGAGTACACACTACTTTGCTCGGGATACAGGAGGTATAGGTCTTTTATTTTACTGTGCTCGAGACGCTATGGGCTCTTCTCGTACTCGTTTTTTTAAGCTCACGTCAATATTGTGTATGCGTCTCTCTCTCGCAGTGCAGTGGCGTACTTATCATGGGTGACAACTGGTACGGAAATCGTTGTGTCACCCCAAAAATGAAAACTATTTAAATTAATAATAATTGCATAAAAGTAAACTATGATGTAATTTTTATTCCATAAATCTATACATATAAGTCCTGACTGATTGACTGATATATCAACGCACAGCCTAAACCACTAGTCCAAGAGACATGAAATTTAGAGGGTATATTCTTTGTGAAGAGTAGGTATCCACTAAGAAAGGGTTTTTCGATATTCCACTCCTAAGGGGGTAAAATAGGGGATGAAAGTTTGTATGAAAGTCCGTCAGTTTCGAAGTTAGGATATTAAAATTTTGTGTTTAGGCTGAAGATTGTAAATTGATGTATACGTATATATTGTATGTCTCAGTGTTTTTCATAATTCCACACTCGAAGCGGAATGAAGTTGTTTTGTTTTATTGTTGTAGAGAAATATGTCATTTGATTCCTGTAGGCCACGCGGGCGAAGCCCCTAATACTGAAACTAGTTAATACATATAATGAATGCCATTTACCGAGAACAAATGACAAAGAATCTATATCGACATTTTGTCTGACTGTAAACCAACTAAAGTCTGGCATACGAAAGTAGAACATGAAAAAGCGCGGCAAATTTGAAAAAACTAGATGTGGTATCACTAAGTATAGTAGGAATAAATTGTTTTGATACTTTACAAAAAATATATATATAATATTAAGTTATGTTTGATTTTAAATAATATTTGCATGTAAATGAGTTAAAATTGTACATAAACTCGTTATATTCTATTTTATATAGAATGCTTTTAAATATATAAATAAATATCCAGGGATATTCCTCACAAATGGTTATCTGATTCCGAACTAAGCGTACTATATTTATCAAATTCTCTCTATAAATCCAAATTCAAAAATTGTGGAAATTTGATTTTTTTCTAGTTTATATTTTTTTTTACCTTCATAGAACAATATGGATATATGTTTCAGTGATTAGCGACCGTAGAAGTTCATTTAGCAAATTGTAGAACATTAAGGTGATCGAAAGAATGAGAAGGTGGACACTATAACACTGATTTAGCTATAAAGCCATTATGAATAAAGGGTTAGTATCAAAACTGGTTATGGTGAACTAGTTGACACTTTTTATGCCGGGTGACGAAATAGAATGTTGCCATGTAAAGAATTTCAATTACAGCCAGGCTCAACTTTCGTTTGCCAGACTCTAGTGTACGATATTGTATCTGTAGCTCTATATGGAAACTGCTCAAGCTCCACACAAGGTAACATTGTTAATGCTATAACCTGCTATTACTCTATAATATTCTAACTCTATGACTTTACTTCATACATAACTCACTTTAATAACTTAAAAAGTACATGAAACTTTTAATAAATATGTTTGATTTAATAATTATATACTACTACTAAATAATGTACTATTAGTTATATGTTTACTGGAAAACAGGAGCAATAAAGAAATATAGGTCTCTACAAAATGTTAAAACAAGTGGTAAGTACAGTCAATGGCATAAATATGTACACGTTTTGTGAAATTCAGAAGAAATCTAGCACTTTAAGATTCAAATATTTAAATAATTACACAAATCATAATGTTAAGTTAAAAGATTCTGCCTGCATAATTATAATTTCAATCAATAGGTTTAGATTTTTTTGTTTAACATATTTATACCCTCGACTATACATAAGTAAAACAGAAAATAACGAAAACAAATTATAACGCCCATCATGTTAAAGATTTTTATTGAGAACAATTTAAACGGGAAAATGTTGAAATTTTGGCACAGCTGATTTCTTGGACCATGTATTTTATGGTAAGTATAACATTCAGATAAGTCTATTTTCCATTATAGGTAAAAAAAACATAAATATAAGTACTATTGATTAAAACGTAACATACAGTTAATATATGGCTGATTTTTCAATGGCCATACAAACGTAATCTGCCTGTTAAATTAAAATTGGAACAGTTTTTGTGTAAACTTATGAGAATAGCATAAACGAGGTATATCTAGCGATTAAAAATCAGGACTAAATATATCATAAGCTTATACGAATAATGTCGTACTTTAGTAGTAACATATAATTAGAGAAATGAAACATATCATTTGAAAGGTACTGTTCCAATTAAGTGCACAATAATAATGTTTTGGTCGAATTTCAAACATAGACGAACATGACTAGTTAAAAAACATGTCCTATTTTCATTTCAGTAATAAAAAGAGGGACAATACTTCATAGATTGTGAAAATAAACCAAATTAAATTCAATAAAAAAAAATGACCCTATAAAAATGGCGTAAGTTTTGTCGACGATTTATATTACTGCATATAAATAAACTTTACGATTCTTTAGTTTAAAAAAAGCTTAATAAAAACAATAAAGTCACAAAAACAATTTGTTCATTAATTGTGTAGAATTCTTTATTCAAAGAATTTATTTTTTTACATTATTTATGATGTTGACTGTACAATGTAATGTTAATTTCTGCACAATAGATATTATGTGTTACTTATAATTATAAATCCATAATTATTGTATTATAATATACAACTTTGTAACTGTTTTGTAGATAAGATAGAAGTGCTATTATCTTTCTGTAGCATTTCATCCCTGCACTAAGAATAATATAAGAATATTATGCGAAATTGAACATCCTAAGATAATGCTGATATTGCACAAGGACGAGAAAAGCGTATCTAAGGTTAAAACATCACCAAGATAGGCTTACTAGAATACTACAATTGAAAACCGATTTAATATTATGCTATTGGACAGATATATTGCATTGATTTATTTACAAAGTGAACCATTGGAGCCATGATACCAATTTATACAACTGCACTAATGCTCTTTTAGGTGTTTTCTCATAAATGATGCCCTGCGATGGTTTACAATTACTAAGCCCTTTATATCCTGTGTAATAATAATTTCCTCCGCATACACAGTCAGTTAATTGTAGATTCTTATCAAAACAAATTCGTAGCTCTTGGATATATTGGTTACCACTGTCGTGCCTACAGTCAACGCACGGTTGGACACCCAGTTGTGATTGGACAGCATTATGGATGTCCTGCAACTGGTACTCTTTATCGTCAGATGGTGTTATGTTAGCGTCGTTCAGGATATCAGTCATACCATACTGGAGCGACCATTTGATGCCTCGCCCGAAGTATTTCAGTTCGCCCCTGATGTCTTCCACTGCTGCGGCGCATGTTCCGTGTTTGGACCACTCGTGGGCCCATAGAGAGTATGTTGATGTTTCTGAAAATTTATGATTTAATATTATTGTTTTTTACAACAAAACGAGGGATGTAATGGAGCTCTGTAAATCCAAAATAAAAATCTATCTGAACTGGATCTGAATCTGATATAAAAAGGGTATGAAGAGATTTCTGCAGGGTCAGCAATTCGTGAGGGATACCCCTGGTGTTGCAAGCGTCAAGATGCTACAGTGACCACATATCATCAGGCGAACCATATGTATATTATGTATAAATAAATAAATAACCGTATCCGTAACCGTATAAGTGCGGAGTGACTTTCAACACTGTGTGAAATAGACACATCAGCTTACGAGCTGCTCGTCTATATATAAATAAATTAATATTAAGATTTTTTAACCGACTTCAAGAAAAGGAGGAGGTTCTCAATTCGGATGTTTATATATTTTTTTTTTTTTTTATGTATGTTCGGGCATAACTCCGTCATATATAGACGGATTTGCAAAATTCTTTTTTTGTTCGAAAGGGGTATATTCCGGAATGGTCCCATATAAATTTCATATAGATCTGATGATGAGTTTCGGAGAAATACAACGGAACACTTAAAAAAATTACAGTAAATCAGCCGCGATTGCTGCTATCGCATAAATATGCATTGTTTACGCAATCACACAACAAAACATCAGGCCTGTACACTCGAAAGGGTTACGCAGATGTATTCAGTATATAATGAAACTAAAAATTCAAAAATAATTAACTTTTTAACAAAAAAATAAACCGCCTTCAAAGTACACTAAAAAGTATAAAATAACTCTTATCTTACACTGTTTTGAAGTCAGCGAAATATTTTCTATAGAACACGTCATGCGATTTCGGTTTATTTTTTTGTTAAAAAGTTAATTATTTATACTTCTATTGGGTAAAATTGGCTTAAAGTTTGTTTCTCATATTTAATGCCACAATACATAATCACTAGGCAAGAAGGTATGTTAGTATTCAGTCAGCTAAATGAGGTATGTGTAACATTTATGAGGAAAATATGAATTGTAAGCGATTGCTATTGCTATTATTAAGCAGAAATATGATAGGTAAGAAGGTATGATACTTTATGAATCATCAACAAAACAATTTAGGTTATTTAGTGCAATGGGCAGCAGTATTTTCACAGCAGCATGTTTTGTTATAGCATATTTTTACTAATAACTGTATTGAAATTTATATAAATTAGGTTAGACAACCACTGAGGTCTACATTATAAAACTAAAGCATAGAATAAATAGCTATAACTGAACTCAAGCCTGTGTTCATAAATAAACCATATGACAAGATTCAAATGATTCAATCTTAACAAAAACCTTGGATTAAGTTTGATTTACTTTCATATGGACATAAGGCACCTGTCCCACTGGCAATGGTTAGCGATGTGGGCTATGAGCGAGTGTGCGATTACTTTGCTGGTACCTATACCATATTGTATCAATCCAGAATGAATCTGGTATTATTCTTGATTCTGTGGTATTGTCATATTGTGCCTATATATTTATTTGGGAAATTGCCAACCCAACCTCTATAATTTATTTGTTGAATCATATGTAATACTTTGGCTCGCAGTAAAAAACAATAAAATTGTTATAATAGGACCCACATCCCTCGCGAGAACCAATGGGTAAAGTCAAAGCCATTTATTCAATTTGGGCCCTAGCAGGGATCAAAGCTACTGAAGTTACCATCAGTTTGTAAGTCGGCCTTACCTGCTTCAACATTAGTCCAATACTCATCAAGGGCATCCTCAATAGGCTTTATTTCTTCAGGATCGAATAGCCACGTTTTGTTACAGAACTGTGGTCCCATACTGCCAGTCTTCGTCGGCCAGATGCCATGGACAGTCCATGAATTTTCATTCTTTGGCATATGGCATGTATGCGAGGGTTTAAGCTTCGTATAAGCTTCGCAAACACTTGCAGGCCAGCTCTGCGTGAAAATGAGCATGTCCCAGTTATCATCTTGAGGTGTAGGCTCAGCATAATGCAAGCTAGAATAAAAATATTTGGATTACTTTCATGCTGGTTATTTGTTACCAAGGTGATCCCAATAAAATTACCTGAGACAGATTATCGCGATGTATTTTAACATTTTAGTTAAGTATGTCAACAATTTTCAATACTTTGAAGTCTTATAATTTATCGAACAAATACCATATCAAAGTTCCGTTTTTGGATACCAAAATATGAAAACGTATTGAATAATAACTCTTCTCTTTGACAACTCCACCTGTCAATTTTAGTCAGGTTAGTGCTTGCCTTACCCAGACTGGTGTTTTATCGACATGTGAGTATCGATCACAAAGATTTTAATCAAAATAAAAAAAATGCCTGCCTGTTATGACAACAAGTATTTATTTAAGGATATTGATTAAGAAATCTTAAGAATTTTATGGCTGAATTGATCGTTACTTCGCTATTTAAGAATTATATCGATGTGTGTATCTGCTTTATACTAACAAAGGGCCAATAATATTGCTAGATTCCTAAAATAGCATTTTGTGGTTTAAAAAACTTAGGGCCGCTTGCACCATCCTGTTTTATTTAAATGTAAATTTGTATTTAAGTCTATCATGCGTTTTGCACCAAAATATTCTAAGCGCCACATACGATACGCCTACATTACTATCAGTGTTGTCAAACTGAAACGCCATGTGGACCTTATATAACGTTTAGTAACCTGCTATGTGTCAGGGACCAGGGAGGATTATTAGGTATTACAAATGATTGAGCTTATAATAAGAAGAACATTATGTTGGATTTCTCCGATTCACTTTTTAAAGACGACGAAGAAGTAAATGAAAATGTAGATAGGTCAATTACTATGATACAACGCTACTGAATTTACCACCGGTTTGGAAGTCGACCTTCATCTAAAAAGAAAGGTGATTGAGGGTTCTATAAATTATGAAATGTTGTCAATTAAGTATTATAACGGGTCGTGTATGGTTCTCAGCACCGTCGTAGCTTTTAAACTCAAATGAACAGAAAATCTTGAGATCCCGAAAAAGGGTGACTTTTATTATATAGCGACGTCTGCGACTTGCTCTTGTTTTACAAAATTCATACGTTCTAATCGTAAGGCGCAGGCGTGATCTGAGTGCGACGACACGAGGAGAAAAGGGAGACAGCTGCCGCGTTACATCCTCCCCCTCCAAGCTACATCAACGTCTCGTTCGTGGCTTGGCAATAGGTTCTCGCGTACGTATAGTCCGCGGCGGTCTACCTCTTCGCCTGTGAGGCTGAACAGGAACGGAAACCTGTCCACCTCGAGTATGGGATGGTGTCAACTGCGAATAATGACATTTACCTATTCCTACCCCCGAATTCAAGTCAGACAGTGCGTAAGTAGTTCCATTAATATCACCTATCTGATAAGATGGAGAGTCTTTGCGGGACCTATCGGCTATTTCCGTATTGCCTTGCTTTATTTCCGCCAACTGACAAACTTTTCCCCAGTTTGTAGTAGATTGATGAAGAAACGGCGTTGCTTGTGGAAGAAATTTCTCTTTCTTGACAGGAGTCAAACGATATGGCGGAGCGGATACCTGTGGATACTCCTCTGTATCTATCCTATGTTTGGAAAAGGAAGACAGCACTCCCCCTGGCTCAAAGTTATGGGCATAAATCTTTAATAGATTCGGAAATTGCTGACGTTTTTCAGAGGGTATTGTACCCTCATCCTCGTGCAAGACCTCAGCAGAAAACACTGATGATACCTAAGTAGGTGGCTCAAATTGTAATGGTAGCATCACTGAACTATCAGAATAATGCCAAACAGATGCTTTAAAATCTATGACTACAGCTGCAGCAATCAGAAAGTCGATTCCTAGCAATGTGTCATTTCCAACAGCATCAGGAAAAATAATAAAATCTAAGGAAACTACTTTACCTAGTTCCATTCTTACCTGCAGATGTGTAACAAGCACTTGACGGACCTGCATGGAACCGTCAGCCAACTTAACCTGCATAGAAGTATCTACGCAAGGATGACCACATTGACCACGTTGTTGCAGCAAAGAGTAAAGCGAACTCCCGACAATACTCTGCTTAGCTCCAGAATCCACGATAGCGCGTCCATTTAAACCTAAAATATCTACATTAAGGACAGGACGTTGAGAAGTTTTACTCATTTTACTACCAAAAGGAAAACCCGTATGAGATGTCTTAATAGATGCACAATGAATAAAATTATTTACTTTATTGTATAAACTTCTTTTCTTTTCAGATGTACCAATCTCATTTTGTAACTCTATGGTCATCTGCTTATTATTTTTAATTTCCGATGTCAAATTGTCACATTGACAATCTGCACCCAACTTCGGAATGACATGACAACTTTTGTCATTAATGGATGAAACAGCTTTGGATGTTTCTGAAAAAGTCCTAGGTAAAAAATAATTAGAATCACCTAACGTTACGCCCTGAAATGACCGAACTGGGTCCCTATTAACCCTGTCAATGCAATAATTCCTAGGTAGCACTGACTTGAACTCGGTAGGCGTGAAAATAACGTTGGGACTGACCTTCTAACTACGCTTACGCCTATTACGCTTACGGTTAATACGCGTACTACCAGGTCTACCAGTAGCCAAACACGAATGAGCGTTAATAGTAGCGGAGGAGGACGGTATAGTGTTATTAGTGAAAGGTAAACGCATACTGACATCCAGAGCATAGAACTCGGAGCTGCTGCGACATTTCATGCATTCTTAACGTAAAACTCCCTTCTCTCCACATCCGTAGCATACTATTGAGGCTGTAGAAGGTTTAGGTTTAGAATTTAACAAAATACAATCATCACGAATATGTCCAAACTTCTTACAATATACACAATATCGCGAAGTAGACTGTTCAAACTGAAGTTGAGGGGCTTGTGACGTCGTAGATGTGATGGAGGGCACGGCGGCGGGGGCAGCTTTAGCGCGGCCCTGGCCTGCGGCACCACTCGACGAGGCGGCTTCACCCGTCAGCTCAGGCAATGACGGGGAGCGGGCAACACGTGGTGCTGCAACAACGGCTGCACTCTTCGTTTGTTGTCCACTCACACTCGTGGATCGCTCGGAGACCTCGTTGTAGGCGTCCTCAACTTCGCGCGCCAGATCCAGTAGCTGCGCAAAGGTGGACACCTCATCGCGACGAAGACGCTTTTTAATGCGCCCATGTAGTGACCCATATACCATGTCTATCTGAACTTTTTCTTTTAAGTCTCCCACTGGCAAACGATTCAGTAGGGTACGCACACGTGCAACGAACACATCCGTTCGTTCATCTGTCTGCCGCTGTTTGTATATCTCCTGGTAGATTCTGTGGGGCGGGCGGCGATCACCATATGCACTACGCATATAGGACAATGCATCTTCCCAAGTAACCACTTCCAGTTTTACACTCTGCCACCAGGTGGCTGCGGCGTGCGTCAAAAGTATAGAGAGGCCTCTTAATGCATTAACATCGGAAACGTTGGCACACTCACGATAACTTTCAACTGCGTCGATAAACGCTTCAACGTCTTCGTTCTCTTCACCAGAGAACCGGGACGAACATTTCACAAAGTTTCCATTTTGTGGCGTTGCTATGACTGATGATGACGGCTGCTGCTGAACCATGACGCGATCCAGCAGTTTCTCAAACGCGTCTGTTTGCGTCTTTTGGACGGCAGCTAACATTACAGCGACATGATGTGCGGTGTATGTACCTGTGCCGGCGTCATCGTCGTCTGAGCCCTGATTGGACTGTCGTGTGCGGACTCGTGGCATTTTCAAGTATTTTCGTTTCGATTTCTAGATACGACTGATGCCCCACGTTGGGCGCCATTTATAACGGGTCGTGTATGGTTCTCAGCACCGTCGTAGCTTTTAAACTCAAATGAACAGAAAATCTTGAGATCCCGAAAAAGGGTGACTTTTATTATATAGCGACGTCTGCGACTTGCTCTTGTTTTACAAAATTCATACGTTCTAATCGTAAGGCGCAGGCGTGATCTGAGTGCGACGACACGAGGAGAAAAGGGAGACAGCTGCCGCGTTACAGTATATTATTTTATATCCTACAATATGTTATTTTTTTATTGACTAGTTACTAGGAGGTGACGGTCCAAAAAAGATAAGCCTTATCACCCTTATACGGATAAGTCAAGTGAGCAAGCTCTCAACCGGAGATCTACGATATGTTTTTTAAAAGACAATTCAATTGATTATAACATCGCTGCATTGATATATTAGCTTCTGTCTAGATTAAGGGTTACGTACAAGACATCGTTGAAGTGGCCGCTGTACTTAAATACTTCTGGCAGGTTATGAAAGGAAAATCAAAAAAACATAATTATGTCACTCATAAATGAATTTAGATTTGAAAGAAATGGAGCTGCGGAATTCCAATTTTTTTTATTTCCTATAATAAATACCAAGTAAGTATATATTTTATTTACCGCTGGTCAAATGGTACATTAAATTTAACATGAAAAGAAGAAGAGTAAATACAAATATATATTTATAATTTTTAATAATTATTATAATTTTGTTATTTAGTTAAATTTAAATTAATTCAAGTAATAAGGTAAACGCAGGTTACCGAGGTATTTTCAAGACCTTAAGCTTTGAACCTTAAAAATTTCCAATAAAAATTAAACAGTTAAAAGTATATAATAATTTTCTGATACATTGAGGTTTGGACTTTAGGAATCTGTATAGATAGGTTTTGAGTAAATATTTGATGAAAAATTAAAAAAAAAAAAAAAAACCGATGATTCTATTACCGAGGGTAGAAAAGAATAGGCAATTTGGTTCCGTACAAAATCTTTATTAAAAATCCAATTATTGGTTGCTCTAAAATAGCCTCACTAACAATCTTATATAAAAACACACCTATAGTAGTATCTTCGCCACGTAAAATTTAAATCGTGGTTTAGAAAGACATCAGTAAAAGTAGGGTTTTTTCATTTCACATTTTTGGAAAAGGAAATATGGCTGAATTTTTGCCAGGCCTCTTTTAATACTATTTTAGGTACTCAAAAACGAAACTGACTTGTACTTACCGAAAGAAAGATACTCCTTCCGAAGCCTTACTGTTCTGTGGTGGTTATTTTTACAGTGTTTAAACGCACACTGCGGCATTTTCACGCGCCCTCACATTGGCTGTGGTTGCCCTCACATTGACACCCGTGAATATGTCTTATTTCTTCGGCCATTTTTAAAGCTGTCACCTTTTTTCTACGGCAATACTATTTCGATGCATCGCTGTATAATTATATAGAGCTTTTTAAAATATCGATATTTTTAGAATCAAACGGACTCCCTCGACTCCTATAAAAGAAATGTCAGCGTCACGTCAGTCAGTATAAAAATATTTCGTTCGGAAACCTAAATACATTTTTATATTTACGTTCGGAAAATTTATTGTAATACAATATTCCTATCTATTTTTGTAACATTAGAATGTCAATATTTTTACCCATATAAACACATATTTAGACAGATATGACAAAGATAGATAGGTAGATGCTTTATTTCAGGGCCGTCTACCGAGTAATATCTATTAATGCTGTTAAAAACATCCAATAGATGTCTCTAGCATTATGTTGTACGTAGTATTTATATACTCTGAGATAGAGATAAATAATATATTCATGTTATCCCCGAAATTGGTAAGGCATAGCAGCATTTTGTGTATTAATTGTAAAAAAACCTTATTTATGGTACCTAACAAAAGGTTTTTATTTTTTAACGTCAGCATTCCCTAATGCCGGTAATAACACTCAGAGAGACTATATAGGTATATTATCTTTCCGAAGGCTGAGAGGTTCCAAGCCGCTATAGAGTTTGGTACAAGTGGATCAGTAAGTTGGTAAGCGGGTGCGCATGTCTAGAGATGTGGACAGTCGATACTTCATTTCGTATGCCGGCTCTCCTGCTTTTTATCTACAGCTGCAACAGCTGCAGCTGCAGAGCTGCTGCTGCAGGTGATTCAATAATTTGGATTGACCTACAATCTTGATACCTACGTTCTAAGCATTGTGATAAATAATATGCTGCTTCGCTGTAGGCATTCTGGGATATTCGTCTTTATCTGATCCCAAACTATGCTAGGTTAGGGGACGAGATGATCAATATGGGCATTGCGTAGTGGAGCGTGTGTTCCTGCACGCTACTCAAGAAGAGGGTGGAGACAAGAGCTCCGGTCTCCAACGTCGACGGAGAGGAGGCCTCCGACTAAGCCGTCACTGCCGGGTAGGTACGTGGAAGAATGTTTCAGCACCCCCATATGGCCATATATATTATGTTTTATTTGCTGGTTTGGTTGCTTTTTTCGTGTATGTAAGTATGTACATACCCAAATCTAGAAGAAACTTGCTCTCAATTGCAGCTTCCGGTAGACACGGTAGGTGTTTGGTGGTTTGGATTTGTAACTTGAGGGTGGTAGCCAGAGCCACCCAGGTGGGTAGTTACCACGATATACCCTAACGCCTTTCTGTGCTTGGCAATTTTGGTAATTTTGGCACTTCACGCGCAATAAGTAATTGGAGGTAGAAATAGGTGAGTAAGGGCTAACTTCTGAACGGTGGTAATAGCACAGAATAATCATAATAATAGTAATAGTACGGTAATTGAACCTTCGATCTCCATAAGTGCCCTACTAGGAGGGCCTATACCACAGATGACTAAATCTACGTAACCTATATACTAACTTAATGCCTAATAAAACAAGAATTACCTGTAATTTAAAGCATCCATCCAGTGTACAAGGTAATTATGTGATAGTGATAATAGATAGTCTATCATTACTTTTCGTTTCCTACCCTGGATGGTAAACGAGGACGCCGACCTAAGTAATTTTTTGCGACGGACGTATACCGTTCTCGGGTAACCTCATTCCGCGTTTTTCTTTAGCCGTCACTCGCTCTGGTGCACCAATGAAAAAACATATCGCGTGCGTCACGACACGGTGGTCAAGTATCGCCACAATTACAACAGATGCATTATGGACCTCACTGGTCGCAATTAACGCCAAACGCTTGTCTCTACAATACCCAAGCCCGGATTAAAAAAAAGTTTGCGCGCCTTTGGTAAGCGTTACTTGCTTTTTTGTCACAATAATGGCTTTATATTAAATCAAATTTTATGCCTTCGCTTTTTGCAATTGCATTTTTTTGGGTAAAATAAAATGAAATAAAAAAAAAAAAAACAATATTGTAGCATCCGCCATGGATAAACCTGCTGAGCACAAAAACTGTGTCGTGAGACACCGACCAGAAGCACGTCTCCAGCCATTATTATCCCCATCCCGAACGTGCGTTAGCTCGTTGGCTCGCGGTTGGGAATGGAGAGTATCTCTATACAAGTCAAAGAAAATTTTTTTTTCCCTCTTATTTTTTTCTAATATTATTTTTTGTTTACTAATTTATTAGGACCTTATATAATGTCCATCTTTGGGCCCTAATGCTAAGCAACTATGCTATGCAATTCAAAGAAAAAAAAAAAAACCCTCGGTTTTTTTTTATAATATTATTTTTTGGTTACTAATTTATTAGGACCTTATATAATGTCCATCTTTGGGCCCTAATGCTAAGCAACTCGCTTACAAAAAGGTAATAAGGTTTCAATTAATACTGTAGCTGTGTACTGTTTGTAGTACCCATCTACGTGGCTATCACCGTCCAGATTAGAATCTGTCGCCAAAACCCAAGTAGGGTGGGCGGTGGGCTCAGACGTTGGCACTTGAGAGCTTCTTTGTAGACTTGTTCCAAAATATACATAACGTTATATGTATAACATAATTGAACTGTTTTACAAAAAACTAAAAAACCGACTTCAAAGTACACTAAGACGTAATAAAATCCTAATCTGATGACAATGGAACCAAACGGGAAGTGTACCCTTTCAAATAAAAACAGTATTTTTCAAATCGGTTAATAAATGTAGGAGTTATGAGGTAACAAACCTAAAAAAAAGAAACAAAAAAAAATAAAACCGAATTAGAACCTCCTCGTTTTTTTCCATTCCGTTCCGTTCCGTTCTGTGGACACAAGTTGGCGCCAGTAGCGAGTGGGTCCTATCGGTGGACAGTGAGTAAATAAATGATAATAACTAAAAAGTAAATAAACAAAATATTTTATTCAGTTTTACGCAGTCCTGTTTTGTTCCAAAAAAAGAAAGAAATACGTTTTCGGAAGACAAAACTTGCCTAAAGCAGTGGTTGGTAGCGATTCGCAGGTCTGCCATAATTAATCAATATAATGGCACAATTTTACAACTATCATGAATACATTAGTGAAAATTCGCCATGAAGCTCGCAAACATGTAGTAAAATATGAAGTAC
Organism: Polyploca ridens; assembly: GCA_951394255.1. Classification (NCBI taxonomy): domain Eukaryota; kingdom Metazoa; phylum Arthropoda; class Insecta; order Lepidoptera; family Drepanidae; genus Polyploca; species Polyploca ridens. The sequence goes on from OX596251.1 coordinate 15,457,456, forward strand.
TGGTACTGTTGTCATCTGTGGGCGGGGACACCTGGATACCAACTTGGGCTTTTAGACTCGGTTCACGCGTCGCGACGTGCCGCTAGAATTGTCGACGATCCCGAGCTCACAAACGGTTTAGAGCCCCTCAGTCTGAGGAGAGACTTTGCCTCCTTATGTGTGTTCTACCGCTTGTACAACGGGGAGTGTTCCAAGGAATTGTTCGACTTGATGCCGACGGCTACCTTCCACCATCGCAACTCGCCATCGACGGGGAGTCCAACCTCACACATTGAAACTAGAATTATTTCGAACTGAGCGAGCTCAAAGAAGTTTTCTTCCGCGGACGCTCAGACTGTGGAATGAGCTCCCCGCCGTGGTTTTCCCAAACGAGTACAGCATGGGGTTCTTCAAGAAGGGTGTCAAGAGGTATCTTCAGGGTCGGCAACGCGCGAGTGATACCCCTGGTGTTGCAAGCGTCCATAGGCTACGGTAACTGCTTTCCATCAGGCGGGCCGTATGCTTGTTTGCCACCTTAGTGGTATAAAAAAAACCCAGTAAAGTTCAGTTGACATTTCCAGAGACCCACGGTGCACCAGCGCCTCTCGCGGAAATATCCCGAAATCAAGCACTTGAAATCAAGTCCGTTAGCCCCCATTAGAATACATCGTATGTAATGTAGTATGTACCTCAGCAATCGTTTAGCAGTTAATGTAATGTGGAGATAAATTAAAGTTGGGGCACCTTGATGGCGCAATGTCAGAGGTTCAATGACACCTGTCCCTGTGACCCCTCGCAGTCGGGGCAGATAAGCCACTACCTACTTATACTGCTACCACTGCCTGTCATATAGACTCCTTACGATACGGGTATGAAATCAGCGGTTAACTGGATATGTTACGTATAGATAGGTATGACAGATGGACGTAGTAACTCACTGGTGAAGACACTACTACCATGGGTAAATCATTAATAATTATAGTAAAACACGCTTTAAAAAGCTTACAAAATATGTATTAGACATCGGTATTAGATATACTTAGGCAGATTTCATATGCCTGTTGGTTTTCCCAAATTAAATCAAACCGAAAACAGACCGATAATATTCTTATTATGAAATATTAGAATTTAATTAACTGGTTAGGTATAGTTATTTTTGTTTTATTTTTCTGTAAAATTTCTTGTTATTTAAGTCCATGGTTCGCTTGTTTCGTGGCTTCAGGCTCAGTTCAAAGTAACCAGGCTAATTTCTTGTTTTGATCCAGTTTTAGGTAGGTAGGTAGGTAGGTATGTTCAGTTCACATCAGCAGATAGTGTCGGTTCAGTTTGTTTTACAGAATATCTAATCCTGGGGGCCTACCACAAGCTCTTAAAACAAGGTTAAAATAACCTTATTTATCTTTGGTCCCGTTTTGACGCCGGGTGTCAAAGAAAGACAAAAGTCAAATAAGGTTATAATAATATTGTTTTAAGAGCTTGTGGTTCGCCCTCTGTTCGGCGTGGTGGTAATTTCTATCTAATAGAGCACAACGGAGGCCTAACCGTCACGCATTTAGACATCAATGCGTTAGACATTTGTATTAATAATGGTGGATGACTGTCTAAGGGCCGAATTTTCAATCGACATTTTTCGGTTTCTATTAAATAAACTGTTCTAACTTCAAATTAGGACCCATATACCACATATCAGGCCCTAGGCCATTGAAAAATCAGTCAGATAGTAAACCTTGATGCCCATATAAATTAAAATTTGCAGTACCAGGGTCGAATCTAGGTTAGTGTGTAGTGAACACGTGGATAGCGCCAAATTATGTGTCACCATAACATTAGCATAATGACGTGCTCTGAAATAATAATATAGGAGTAGCATAGCGTAACATTCGCTCAAAGAGCAGCTCGACTGGGGAAGTACCTCCACCTTACAGAATACCGCAGCCAAATAACTTTATGTTCTGTAAAGTTGTGTTCCTGTGCGTGAGTAAGGTCGCCAGGGCTCATAGGGGAGAGAGGAAAGGTCGGTAACGCGTGAGCGATGCTTCGTGTGTTTCAAGTGTCCATATGGCTACGGTAACCGCTTACCATCAGGCGGGCCGTATGCTTGTTTACCGACTTAGTTGTATAAAAAAAAAATATTCATTGTATTTTATATCAAAGAACTATAATAATAACAGATGAAAGTCAGACTACGAATTTTTTATTAGATAAATAGTTATCCTGAGTTTATTTTTTAATAAGTAATTTAAAATAAGAACTTTTTTATACTTATTGATAATATGAATGCGGAAAGCCAGTTGCATAACAGACATAGGAAAACTCCTGCAACAGTGGTTGCAGATTCAAAGATATAATCACAGATAAGTAGGTACTGAACCGATTAAGTAAATGTACAGCATTTCTCCTAACCTATCACAATCAACAACTAGCTTAGATTAATTTACAATACGGCCATTGCTCTCAATCGCATTAAAAATTAATGCAATAGCGGCAAAAAGAGGCGATCGCGCGTGCGTTTCCGGGCGGGTATGCGGTTGCAAAAACCGCGCGCGCGCCGCCCGCCGCTCCGTGACGCGTTTTTCTGATTAATTAATGGACAAAAGTGCGACGGGCACGCGAACTGCATCGTTCAGACGTTTTACACTCACTGGCTTGTTCTGATCTAGCTATAATTGCAATAGTTTTGTATCGCACTGTCTTTTGTTTCAATTGATGTTGCTCGGATCTCTCGATTGCGGTGAAGTGAAACCCGGAATGAAGTATATTTGCCACTTATGTTTCACAAATTAAATTTAAATAATAAGTATATTATACTGTTTGGATCATACTTAGATAAGTTTTCCAAGTTTATCGGCCTCACATTGCCCCTTTACTAACCTTATTGCGTCCCTGTATTAGAAATAATAAAATATTTTATAGTCAAATATGATGACGTCCTTATTTTTGTGATTATTAATAGAATGTGTCTAAATAAGATATTGTTGCCTTAAAATACCTAATTATTTATTTGCTTTGTAAAAATATAGGTCTGCCGTAGTCTGTGTCTACCATATTAAACTAGACTTTCAACAATAAAAAGAACAACTCTTTTTTATTTTGAAAATAAACAAATCGCACTTGGTAAAAAAATACTTGTTCGTGCTATATTTATATTATACGTATATTTTGGGACAAATAACTAGATTATTGTGAATATTCTTTCCCATATAATTATAGTCTATCTAGTCAATCGGCACGTATTAAAACAAGTTCTTTGTTAGAAATGAAATTTTAATACAAGCTTTTTTTGAGTGACAGTACTTTTTGTTGACTGTACTTGCGACAAAGTACCTACTCATCAAGACGAATGAAACGAGCCCAAACTCGATGGTGCTATGTGGTTTTATTACGGAGTTCCTATGGCCACCTTTCAGCTCCATCATCAGATCAGCTCCACGTCGTCATAGTATTGCATTGTCACGCGATTTGCATATTCGAGCAAAATTGCAGCTCAATCGGTAACCGGAAAGTTGGTCAAATTTAACTAGCAAAATTCCATTACAGACAACGGGACAGGTAAATCTACAAAAAAGCTTGTACCTACATAGTATTATAGGATTTATTTTTACCTCATCACCACGAGTTTCCACAAGACGATACTTCATCATCTAACCTCGTTTGGTGCTTATCTACTCTAAAAAAAATAAAAGGCAAATATCAATAGAAAAACAATATATCAATAGAATAGAAAAACCGTCTATATAGAATGACTGGTAATTAGTAAACGATACTTAGACACATGATTGTACTCATGATAACAAACAACTTTCCAGAACATTTTTTTTTAAATTTAATTAGCACATGAGCCATTATTATTTAGTACCTAACAAGAATAAGAATACACCATCAGCTTTTATTTAATTTAGTTATTTATCCATATTTGTTTCTTTGGGAATGTTTTTTGTTATCATGAGTACAATAATGTGTCCAAGTATCGTTTACTAATTACCAGTCACCCTATATAAATATTTTTCCTCGTTTCTAACCCATTTCACTGGCCAATTACGGTGTGCAATTCAAATATGGAATGTAGTTTAAAATAGCGATGTGGCGGTCGATGCGCGAGCGCACGCCACCCCGTGACGTCAGCAGGAATCCGACTCGGAAATGACTCACGAGCCGATCCGACTGAGTCACAGAGAATGTGGTACACGGACAGCCGAGTGCTTTTATATTGTGCGAGCTTTTTACTGGAAAAAGACGTTGAGTTTTTGTTTGCAAGTTTTTGTGATGTTTTTTGAGTCATTAATAATCAAGTTACTCGCAAAGTGGTTTAAGTCGAAGTACCAGTTCCATTAATTTTCTGACATTTGTTAGTCGGAGCCGTATGTAAAATCGATGAGGCCTGTTTTGGGATGCTCTCATTAGTTTTTAGTCAATCTAACCAAATCGTTTCAATTTATCAAAATAATAAGGAGGTTTTTAGGGTTCCGTAGCCAAATGGCAAAAAACGGAACCCTTATGGATTCGTCATGTCTGTCTGTCCGTCCGTATGTCACAGCCACTTTTTTCCGAAACTATAAGAACAGATCTCATCTGATCAGATCTGTTTGGTAAGTAGATGTATTAAATTCTGTCAACCGCATTAAGATTTACACACAAAAATAGAAAAAAAAAAAACAATAAATTTTGGGGGTTCCCCAGACTTAGAATTGAAACTCAATTTTTTTTTTTCATCAAACTCATACGTCTGGGGTATCTATGGATAGGTCTTCAAAAATGATATTGGGGTTTCTAATATATTTTTTTCTTAACTGAAAAACTAGAGTTTGCGCGAGAGACACTTCCAAAGTGGTAAAATGTGTGTCCCCTTTAACTTCTAAACTAAGAGAACCATAAAACTAACAAAAATATATGATGTACATCACCATGCAAACTTCCACCGAAAATTGGTTTGAACGAGATCTAGTAAGTAGTTTTTTTAAAACGTCATAAATCGTAAACTGCAATTTACCTTTCATTCAATCAATTCAAATATTTAAAAAAAATAATTTTTATATTACGTTATTTGCTGCTACGGAACCCTTCATGGGCGAGTCCGACTGGCACTTGGCCGCCATTTTTTTTAATTCACATAATTGTCCTTTATAATATAACATGGTAATGATGTGCACGAAGCTGGTAAGCAGTTGCCGGAGCACATCTACACATATTTTAGCATTGTCAAACCACAAAAATCCCATAGTGTAAAGACCCCCGTAATTTAACTTACCAATTTAAGATGATCTTCCTCAATCCCCAACTGGCTACACAAGGAAAGGACAGCGAGGCCACTGGGTCGACAGCCGGAGCTCTTCAATAGCTGGCCACGTTACACAAGACAATGGACAATCATTGTCAACTGAGCGAGACATGTTTTGTGCCATTTTTGGGATGATTTTACGAGAAACTGCGGTTGAGTGTCGCAATTCAAGCGAATAAGACACGAATATTTACACACAGTATATTTGTTCTTTATGGAAGGCAGAGTAAGTAATAAAAGCGAGGATAACTTGATGGTAACATGCGTCATAGCTTCCAACGATGTCCTTACGACATTCCTTAAATTTGTAAGGGATATGGTATGGGAACGTAATCAGTTCCTTATGTTCATCATGGACCTAAAAAAGAGCACTTCTGTTGTTAGGGTGCCGAACCCAAAATGATAAAAAGGAACCCCGTCAGAGCCACTCTGTCCGTCCGTCTGTTACGTGGTCTGTTACACCAGTATATTTCAGCATCCACTGATGTTATAAATTGGCTCTCTCTGTGTGTTCTACCGTCTATATAATGGGGAGTGTTCTCAAGAACTTTTTGACCTGGTGCCATCATCACCTTTTTACCACCGCACCGCTCGCCGGCGATGTGGAGTTCATCCTCATATCCTCGAGCCGCCTCGATCGTCCACACAACGGTTCAGTCGGACGTTCCTACTGCGGACCATTAGGATGTGGAATGAGCTCCCCATTACGGTTTTCCCTCAGCGCTACGATATGGGGTTCTTCAAAAAGGATATAAAAAGAGCTCTTCAAGGTCGGCAACACATCGGCAATCCCCCTGGTATTGCAAATGTCCATAGGCGGCGGTGACCACTTACCATCAGGTGGACCGTCTGCCTGTTTGTCAACCTAATGACATCCATTTGTACATTTCAAAATAGAATTTATATTGACTTTTATGTTGCATAGCTTTTGACTTATGATCAAAAATGTAAAAAAAATAACATTATTTACCTACTCTCATCTCCGAAGTTCGCAAAGCCAAAAATCTGAAATAATTACAGTAGATAGACATTGATGTTAATATTACAGGAAAAATAGAACGATGTTTCTAAGTACCTAAGTTACTAAGTCGGTAAACAAGCATACGGCTCGCCTGATGTTAAGCGATTACCGTAGCCATATGGACGCTTGCAACACACGAAGCATCGGTCACGCGTTACCGACCTTTCCCCCCTCCCCAATGAGCTCTGTTACGTAGTAACTATTTAGTAATCTGTACTCTGGCGAGCTTACTCACGCGCAGGAACACAACTTTACACAACATAAAGTTATTTGGCTGCGGTATTCTGTAAGGTGCAGGTACTTCCCTAGTCGAGCTGCTCTTTGAGCGAATAAACACTACGCTCTACCTCTCTGAAAATATTTAAATATGCCTTCACAAACTTAGTTATGTGGTCCGGTTTTTTTGTACATTTGTTGCACAAACAAATAAATTATACGTCTAAGGAAGGTCGGAACCTTCGGTGCGTGAGTCATCGAGTTTTTTGGAATTGCTTAACATTTGAAAAACACATCGGTAGGTGCATGATGACAGATTTTCAAACTGATTCGGGTAGGTACTGTATGTAAGTATTCTACCACTATGCTATGGTTTCATTTCGGTTTTTTCGCAAGCTTATTACAGGATTCGAACCTACGACCTTCGCGACGGCCACTATAAAGTTATCATCGCCTTAAAACCTGTCAGAATGCATTAAAATTGCGTACGAAGAGTCGTTAATATCGCTTGGCTCGCGGTTAAAAATATAACAATGACATCAATTGTTATAATAGGACGCGCGTCCCTCGCGAGAACCACGGATTAATTTATATGTATGTAAATTATTAATTGTTAATTTGTTATTATCTACAAATGTAATAGGTTTATTTACATAAATAAACAATGTTAATAACACATGTACATTGTGATTGCTCGTTGAGATCAATGACTTGTATGTGTAAGAGCAATGGTGCGAAACAATGTATTCACTGTATTATTTACTGTGTTTTTAAAACTCACTGGCGTTTGTGGAATGAGAATGGAGAATTTTGCTATCTTCATATTGTTTTATGGCCGCCACAGGTCATGGGTTCGATTACCACACAAACCTTTTGTGTTCATGAACATGACTTTGTGTCAAAATATTTTTTTATTATTGTCTGGTTTTCATAGAACAAGCTAATAGGTACTTGGTTTGGGACCAGCAGGGCTATTTTAAAACGCTCGGATTCGATATCGGAAACGGAATCAAAAACTACCGAGGCGATTTTCCGCAATTGCTATTTTAATTTCCGAATTTGAATATTTTTTAATGTTTCTTTACGGAAATATCAATTCGATTCATAGAAAAGTTTCGGAAATTAAAATAGAAATTGCTTAAATTCACCTTGGAAATTTCCCTCGGTCGTTTTTGAATCCGTTTCGATATGTGACGAATGTACCTACAGTCGTGAAAATTCATTTGGGACGCCCGAAATTAATATTCGATCTATCCTTGATTTTGAGATTATGATTGATATTTTGACACTATTTATAAGAATTTTTATGTGAAACATCAATCCACAATATCTTTAGTTAAGGTTGAATATCGTACAGCAAACGTATAACCTATGCGTATGAGTTCTTTCTTTATAACAACGCATTGTGCACTGACATTGACATGACGTTGCTATAGGCGCAACTACTGCAACTACTCTCAGTGCAGACAAGGAGCATTCGACTTTATTTCATTACGAGTGTTCTTAGAACATAATAATATCTAGGCAGTACTATAAAAGTTCACGACTGTTCCAGGAAAAAAGAAAAAAAAGGGAAAAAGGGTTTATTTAAATAAATACCTTCAACCATTATCCTCTATTTAGGTAGAAGTCTAAGGACTGAATATACTTACACTACGCAGTTTCCACCCGTAATGTCATGCATATTCTTAGAATCAGCAGGACTATTCCTACTCCATACGAAACGGTTCGTAAAATAGAACCTTTCAACGGAAAAAAGCTTTTACTGATTAGGTACACCTTATTATTCACATCAACAGCTATCTTTCCAGCTTTTGAAATTGAAAATCATTTGTAAGTAGTATTAGAGTGTCATCAAGCCTATAGGATAAACAACATATAGGATAATTACAGTCTTTCCTCCCCACTACTCCCGACGCAGTCATTGAGCTATTATTACTACGTATAGAGAAGCTTATGTTTATGTCCCATTTTTTTGAAATCAACTAAAGTTCTCTTTAGCGCTGAAACAATAATTAGTCGTCTAAGCAGATAGTAGAAACACATAGCGCTATCAAAACGCAGTCTGTGCATTTAGGATTATTTTTCTCGCAAACTGTAATTTTCACGGCGCTTACGCGTTTCGTTCATCGTTCTACAATAACGAGTGTGTCTGGATGGCCTCACTTGAAAAGAACATAGTTGTGATGTGTGGCGTCTTCTCTAAACTCAATGGACGCAGTCTATAAAAACCATGGTCACCACAGATCTCCCAGTCACGCGCGTTCACGTGGATCTATCGATGCAGGGTAACATGATGTTTGTTACCTTGTAGGGTAAAAAACATCATGCGAAATTATATCTTCAGTCAATACCTTTTATTAACTTTAGTGTGTGTGTGTATATGTTCAAATGAGACCAAAATTTTCATTTGCTAACACTTCGCAGTCGGCAAAAATAGCAGAGTTCCTTGCGATTTATCCCTTATCAGTAAGCCAATCTTATTCAATTTATTTACATTTAGAAAGTAGGTTATCTTTTTTTCATTCACTCATTGAATCGTAGTATGAGATCTGTAACACGAATTACTCATATTTATCGACAGTCCAAATACAAAACCTAGGGTGTCCACACTTCAACGTTACGACATAGGAAATTCTACGTTCGAAGTTTTTATTGTGTTCTTGTTTTTTTTCGGCTTCAAAATAGTACCTAATTATTACACATTCACATTCGATCCTACATACATCACAGTTTGATACATTTTGTGCAAAGCAAACACACGTTGGAATTGTTTTTCTGTTTTGTTAAAAGTTAATTTTAATATAGGTACCTTTTTAATTAAGGTCGTACCTAGGTAATGTGGTGTCGCTACCATCTGAAGTTAACTTTGATTTATTTCAAACTTTCAGATTTGAAAAACATATTCTTGTTAGTGGGAACATATTCTTGTAAGGGGGTTCCAAAATGTTTTTTTTTAATAGTTATGTGTTTGACAAAAATCACACCATGGTCAGTAATGATGTAGCCGAAGGGGGTAAGTACACAAAGCCTAAAAGGAACTGCCTTTCAAGTGCAGCTTTCGGAACACACCGAAAGGTGCTTGGCGGCAGATTTTCAACTTGAGGGTGGTAGCCAGGCAGGTGGGTACTGCAAAGTACTCTACCACCGTGCTATGGTTTCTTCATAATATTTTCCTTCACCAATAGCTCAAGTTCATCGTAGGATTCGAACCACGGTATTCGACGTGACTCACTGCCACTGAGCTATAAAATAAATAGTAAAAAGCAACATTGGAATGCCTGCTGGGTATTAGGTACTTTAGGCATTGAATTTAGCCTACCTAAGCACGAAAATTGTATACTAAAGAGGTGACCACCAAAGATTTTCTCTTCTCTAATGTCAATTTAATGCATTGTACCTATTTGGTATCACGAAAGAGACAAAAAAGTCTTCTGAAACAACGTCATTTCCGTACATAACTCATGGTGTCCGTACAGAGTTGACTCCGGTGTCGTATGACGTCACCCAGCAGCGCGTGTAACCTAGATGTATACCACAGCGGTCTGATAGCCTAGAAACGGTCTAAAATAACCTGAGCTATTATTCACGATCGACCAACTGGTGACATTGGGACGGATACCAATTTATATAGAAAAGTGGAAACAGGTTGAATGAAATTTATACATTTTTAGCCAATACAATAATTAGTTAAGTATAAATCCCACCAAAAACATTTTTATGTAAAATGTTGCCGCCAAGACATAGCTCGTACTGTCAAAAAGTTAATCAGATCTCATGTAGAGCCAAGCTTATAACTCTACATACACTTACTCTACAAGCCCTAATTTCACAAACTCTACACACCGTAGTCAAAATATGTGGCTTGGCCGTTTCGCTACTGTCACTTGGGAGTAAGGTGAAAAATGTATTCACTGTTAATTACTTTTTTGTTATTCAATAGTTCTTGTAGTATTGAAACGGCCAAGCCACATATTTTGACTACGGTGTGTAGAGTTTGTGAAATTAGGGCTTGTAGAGTAAGTGTATGTAGAGTTATAAGCTTGGCTCTACATGAGATCTGATTAACTTTTTGACAGTACGAGCTATGTCTTGGCGGCAACATTTTACATAAAAATGTTTTTGGTGGGATTTCACTTCTTTTTGTAAGTTGCTTTTTTTTTGTTTGAAATTTTCAAGTTTTATAATTTTTTTGTTGTTTGTGTACTAATACAAGCTTACATACCAAATTTCAGCTTTCTAGGACTTCAGGAAGTACCCTATGAGTTTTGATGATCATCAGTGAGTCAGTGACGAAATCGGGGTTTTTTAGATATCAATAAAATCTAATGTATAAGAGCTATGTTATTGAAACTTAATATGTTTAATAAGTTCACTATTGGCATTTATTTATTTATTTATTTATTTATCATATCCTGAGAATTTTGTTTATCTGGTATAATCCAAACCCAAGTTATGAGGTTTCAAAAAAACGACGAAGCGTTTCGAGAAAAGGTAGGTAGTGCCCTTTCGCTTCGCTTGGCTGTCTTGGCGGGGGGCACTTCCGTGCCCCCAGATAGGGTAGTGTAATTAGTAAAGTATACCTTAGGGAGTACCCTAAGGTACGGTAAGGTACGGTAGATCAGTAGATCGACAGATGGCGGTTGTAAAATTATGACCGTGTTTTTTTTATTTTTTTTATTATGAGGCTAAAGCTCCATTAGGAAGTGGTGTGCGGTGTATTACCAATTAATGTACTCCCTTTCTCCACTGGTACTGGTAGTATGGATTCCATATCTCTTCTGGATGTGAAGCTTTTTTTTGCAAGGTTGGCAACGCGCTTTGATCGTATGCTAGTTCCATTGAAAAAAAAAACATAAAAAAAGTCAAAGCCATTTATTCAATTTAGGTCCCAGAAGGGCACTTATGAAGGTCACATTTACTGAAGTTACCACCGGTTCGGAACTCGGCTTTCAGAGGGCTGAGAAAAATCCGGCAAGAAACTCAGCAAGGTTAAATTTTTCAAATATTTTTGGACAATCTGACTATGATTGGCTTTTTTTCCAAATAATTAACAATTAACAACTAACAAATAATTATCATTGATACAAATCCTATGAAGAGCTTGACTTTTTGGAAATTGAGGAAACCTACGATACTTTGTTGCGTTGGATATAAATATCCATCAGTAATGTAATAACAAGTCGTTATCTGGTTTCCATAGTACAACTGCTTTGGGATCTGATGGTACTATCACACTGTTTTAATGTCCCAGCTATTGCCTTTAAGTTGTGGATCCGTCGCCAACCATCTGCTGTGAATCTGGCTGTGGTAGGCTTATGATCTTCGGCTATATAAAACTGAGGTAGACATTCAGTAGTGATGTTTCTTCATTGAGTTATAAATGAGGGCAGATTGAGCCAGGCAGCTAAAGAACTAAACTAACCAACAAAATTCGCGACGTGCTCTTGATTGAATCGATAGATTTGCTATTTTTTATACCAACCAACGGGACCTAAGTGACGCGGTCTCATCAGTTTATATTTAGCGATATGGGCCATTGAACTTTGCTTTAAACACGCCAACACAGTTTTCAAATGATCAATTCTCTGATAGTATAAAATATCATGATCATCTCGTAGTAAATCCATTAGGCTCATCACAAAATTGCTACTGTTTTGTGTTATCTTACTTTTTGAGGTCGTTTAAAAACTGAATGGGCCTCTTACTGCTGACCATGATTTCAGGCTTTCATGGATTCAGAATAAAGGTTCAAGTTCCGTTCAAGATACCTGTTAGGTCACAGATCATGAACATGTATTTTACTACTTGATACGACTAACATTGCTTCCGTCATTTCACACCTAATTTTAGCCACCGAGGATTAGTTATATCTAGTTGCAGTGAAGAAATAGAATACACCTGAGTTTAGCCAACAGCCACTGGCCGTACCTAGTTCTAACCGGCTAAACCTTAGTGTACCCCACTTCGGCTTTTAGCCGTAACATATTTAGATAGTATGTCAGCTAACTTATTTCAGAGCATGAGATCTGCCAAGTTCGGGATCAGGTAGATCGGGGTATGGGGAATGTCCTTGGATTTTATTATTATAATTTCTACTGACGAAAGGTGGGAACAAAACACAAAAACTTATGAATAAATACATGAATGAAATATTCTTTACAAAAAACTCGCCTTGATTTCGCCCTGGTTTATTATACAAACAAACCTTCCGGGAGAAACTCAGAATTAAAAAGTAGTTTAAAAGTACTAATAAGCATACCAACAAACAGACAAAAATAAAACCTTTAAAGATTGTTTACATCATATATATAGATATAAAAGAAGCTCCGGTACAGTATTTTAATACTATTTTAAAGAGGTACATTGAGTTTGAATGTAGGAGGTAATTTCTTGAAATTCTTTTACTGATAAGAAGCTGCAATATTCCTGTGGGAACGAAGGTGAAACCGCGGGGTATAGGTACAGCTAGTAGGTAGGTAGTTATACACAAATAATCTACTTTGAGGTTACATTCCGCAAAATACTGAGAAAGGATAATTAGTTTAATTAATAAAAAGACACGAGTCTTGTCTTATAAACCATAAGTCGTACATAGAATTCTTTGAAACACCATGCCGCTTGTTTGTTTATATATTTATATCCCGCCTGGTGACCTTCCTCTTCATTAGCAATTCAAAACAATAAGTTATACTCTGTTTCATTCATCACTTTCTGTGGAAAGAACTAAATTTAAATACGGTTTATTTATACGTTTGTTTATAAACAGCGTATTTTCTCAAGGAAACCTTAGCACGATTTGTAAACCCTGGAGCCCAAGTCTGCTATTACAATTCGGTTTATCAGTGTTGTCAAAATACTGTGTATAAGCCTGTATTTGACCGTAATCTCACTATGGTAAGTGATGATGTGGCCGAAGGTGGTAAGCACACAAAGCCTAGAAGGAACTGGCACTAAAGTGCCGCTGTCAGAACAAACCGATAGGTGTTACGTGGCAGATTTTTAACATGACTGAGCTTATGGTTTCCTCACGATGTTTTCCTTCACTGAGAACTCAAGCTCATTGTAGGATTAGAACCTTCGTTTCAGCAGTTTGACAGTTTTGGTAGTCTACTAGTTCAATAGCATCGAAGTCGAAACCATTATGAATTTAGTAGATAAGACAACGTGCTTGGCTCAATGGCAATGGTGGTTTTTGTGTCAGAATGTCATATATTAGCTCTCCGAGTATTGCTAATGTCCAGACCTATACCGTCAGGTCACCTGATAGTAAATCCCCACCTGATTCCGGTGGACCGCATATGTGTTGGTTAGCCTTTTCTTTTTATACTACCTACTAACGTACAAACAATCATACGGCCCGCCTGATGGTAAGCGGTAACCGGACGGGTATCACTCGCGCGTTGCCGACCCTGCAGAAATCTCTTCACACCCTTTTTGAAGAACCCCATGCTGTACTCCACTGGGAAAACCACGGCGGGGAGCATTCCACAGTTTGAGCGTCCGCGGAAGGAAGCTCCTTTGAGACCACACAGTACAAAACCATTCTGGTTTCAAAGTGTGAGGATGGACTCCCCGTCGATGGCGAGAGTTGTCGGTAGAAGGGGATCAGGTCAAACAATTTATAGAACATTATCCGTTGTACAAGCGGTAGAACACAAAGTCTCTTTTCAGACTAAGCGGCTCTTAAACGCTTGTGAGTTCAGGATCGTCGACAATTCTGATGGCACGTCCGAGTTTGAACACTTTGAACCGAATTTAAAGGCCTAAGCTGGTATCCAGGTGCCCCCGCCCATAGATGACAGCAGTGGCCGGACTTGCGACTTATAAGTTGCAGCCTTTGCCCCGATCATAAATAAATACTGTTAATACTTACTTACTGTTAATTAGCCCCTAAGATAATGAAACCACGAAATAATAACAAATATAAGGGTGTTTACCGTCATTGTTAAAAATAGCCTATAACACACATACATAGGATAATGTAGCTTCCTATTAGTGGAAGAGTTTTTCGAATCCGACGGGTAGATCCAGAGATTAGCGCGTTTAAACAAACAATCAAACAAAAACTCATCAGCTTTATTGACACTTTTATCCTTCAAAAATGTCCGAACTTCGCTTTACCGTTGGACAAAAACGTCGTTTGGAAAGTCAAATGTTCCAGACAGTTGACATTCAAACATACATCCATCTATATAGAGCTAAGACGCATCTATCTCCAAGTAGCAACGGCTTCATTTGACCTGTATATCGTTACATACATACATATAGTACGACTGAAGCTAAATATAGATCTGGATTGGCGAAGAACGGTCGCTGATCGAGAACTAAAGAGTTTTTAGACGTTTTGAAGGACTGTAGAATGTTTGGACGGTTAACAATAAATATTTGAAATTATTTGATATGAGTGAAAGCATAAGTATTCGTAAGAAATTAAATTATTTCGAGATAAATTTTGGAGTAGTTTAAAATTAACAGTTGGTGTACGGGGTACAGTCAATTTGTTCATAAGAGCTTTATCATAATGTTTTGGTGGTTGGTTTTGGTTTAAAGGTGATTTTGATCAATTCTGTTAAAGAATGTTTATGAAAAATTTGAAGTATTTTTTAAGATTGGACCAAGGAATCACTTTGTCCCATATAAACTTTGACCCCGTTTTTCACCCCCTTAGGGGTAGAATTTCGAAAAATCCTTTCTTATCAGATGCCTACGTCATACAAAGAACACACCCTCCAAGCTTCAGGTCTCAACGATGAGCGGTTTAGGCTGTGCGTTGATCCATCAGTTATTCAAAGCATTTTACATAGATATTTTTTTTTATATGTTTGCGGTTTATCCCGCAAAGGATCTCAAAAGAAAAGATAGGTAGGGTTATACAAATAGTTACCAATAAGGTCCTCCTTAGTCATCCACTAAGTTAAATTCTGAACCTGTGTGCAAAATTTCAAATAATTATTCTGCTGATCAGCTCACATATCAACCTAATATACTTGATTCTTGAGTCTTCCATAGGAACCTGTTCAAGGTATAATACTCTTTACTGCTAACTAAAGTGATATTTGTAGAGCTTTTTAATTAATAAACAAGACGAATGCAATCTAGTTCTCTTCTATTTCTTTACCACGCTTACCATTTTAGACGACTAATAAAACATTATATTAATCATCGTAAACACAACCAAACGTTACATAAGTTAAATATTACATAGTAAATTATGTGACAAACAAAATGAGACAGTGAGTTTATAAACGACAAAAGAGGAGGAAAATTGTTAGCAATAACATTGGTTCGTCGACCTGATATAGGCTACCTATAATGTTGAGTGCCCTGTGTAGTGCAGCGTGTCTACATTGTCGATTGTATCGATAACAACTCCCTATTGTTTCGAATGATTTTCCAAATCGATAGTCTATTGACTTGTAGAAGAGAGATTTTCGAGGCAAATAAACCAAGATACCTAGTTCGTTGATTGAGTCAAACTATGTATTATACTGAACTCTTAATATACCAATTATACTAATAATATAATGAAGAGTTTGTTTGTTTGAACACGCTATCTCTGGAACTACCAGTCCGATTCTAAGAATTTTTTCACTAATAGGAAGCTGCATTATTCTCGAGTGCTATGCTACTTATCATTTCGGGAATGCGGAGGAAATCGCAGGAGACAACTCATCATCATCATCATCATCATCGGCCTGTCCCACTGCTGAGCACAGGCCTCCTTTCACAAATGAGGGTGAAAGGGAATGGGCAATACTCCACCACGCGTACCCACTGCGGATCGGTGGAGGTAGGCTAGTGGTCAACCTACTGTTGGAATTTTTAGAGCCGCCTAGGAGGCATCCAACTAGCTTAACGACTATCACAATTAAGTGATTACCGGTACCAACGGCTTAACGTGCCTTCCGAAGCACGGAAACGCTCGATTTGAAATACCACTAGGCGGTCACCCATCCAGGTACCGACCACGACGTTGGTAGCTTAACTTTGCCGATCGATTAAGAACGGCTAATCAACTAGTACTGAATAAATGACTTTGACTTTTGAACTGAAATGAGACACTCACCTTCCTTTTCAGGGATAATTAGCGGGTCGATTTCTACACATTCTAACTATGTGACAAGTAAAATGAATTGAATATTTTCTTGTAGCGTAGTTGCCTTGCCTTTGTTGACTATACACAAGTAGGTACTTGTATTTATAGCTTTGTGATTTAAGTAAATAATTATTACACTGGAGAAGTACCTCCTCCTAAGATAATAGATAAGACCTTTTGGTAGGCTGAGTTTCTTGCCGGAGTCTTCTCAGTTCAAGTTGTATTTGGAACTGGTGTAGAGTCATTTTCTTAACGTGGACTAAATTGAATAAATACAATTTTTTTTCTTTTGACTGCACTCTAATAATATAGATTTATTGTAATATGGTGTTATGTTCCTGCGGTAAATAAGGTCGTCAGAGCTCCGCAAAGAAGCGCTGTGCTGAGAGAGTGCTGAGGACCAGTGGTGTACTACCAAATATTAATCCTTCTACTGCCAACACAGTGAATAGTTTCAAACGCCACTAGGTCCACCTAAACCGGTAAGACGTTCACCAAGCATCTCACCGTATACATGTTTACTGACTTCATAGAAAAAAAAAATAGAGCTATATGCTTATTTGCTATAAAATCGACTAAACAATAATCGATATTCCTTTTGCCTTGTATCTTTTTAGCCCTAAATGTTACACAACAATCGATATTTCATATCGATAACAATAATTGATTGTCGCCAACACTGTCCCCATATTCCACGAGCGACTATGACTAAGCCACGTGAAGATCAAAGGGCTCAAACAGAACGACATAAGCTATACTTTACATCGGTTTACACTCCACGTTAGAACTGTATAAATATACACAGAAATGAAATGAACCCCATATATTTAATAATATATAAATACTTGAAGACAAATCTTTGTACCCCGATTTAAGGAGGTATATTATACGAATGGTGGTATGTTATGGTGCGTGCACGCTACGCGAAGCTCGAACGAGCGTTCGGCTCGCGCTCAACCGTACTCCGCCGATTGTCAGTTTTTTCACGAACATAGGGATTCGCATCGCGCTCGTGTTGTAGACAGTTGTCTCACCGTGCCGGCGAGGAAACGACAAACTATCGGCTTTTTTCTCGATTAAAAAAATTACAAGAGACATAAATTCCTTGTAAACACGCTCGTACTCGCTTCACTAGTTTGTCGCTGAGCGACAAAAGCTATCAAAGATGATACTCGTTCAGCGATACTAGCTCAGCGCGCTTGGCGGTCAGAACGTGTTGCGCAGGCAGGATTAACCACCCCGAGCGAGTGGTGCGAGTAATCGCCCGTCGCACTAGGACACTCGCTGGTAACCCAGCGATAAATCTATCGAAACTACACAGTCGCTGCTCGCTAACTCGGTTTCAGTTTCTATCTCTACTCGCTACTCGCTAATCGCTGGTGGTGGGATAACTGCCGTAGGCTCGTTGTACGTCCAGACTTGACATCGCGAGCAACGAATTCTGTTCATTCGTGGCTCGGCTCGTGCTCGCTTCGCGTAGCTTGGACGCAAGTCGACTCCCACCCAGGACTTGTCTGTAATTATGTATTTTTGGGTAAGTCTGGGTGTATTTACATTAAGTATGTATTTAGAAACAAAAACCTAAGTACCCCGTTATCTGGTATCCATAGTATTTTTTTCCTTTCCGTGCTTCGGAAGGCACGTAAAACCGTTGGTCCCGGTTATCACTTAATTGTGATAGTCGTTAACCTAGTTGGAGACCTACTAGGCGGTTTAAAAACTCCAACAGTAGGTTAACCATTAGCCTATCTCCACCCATCCGCAGTGGGCACGCGTGGTGGAGTATCTGCCCATTCCCTTTCACCCTCATTTGTGTGCAGGACAATGTTGCGATGCGATGATAATACAAACTTTTATAGATAGGCGTGGGTGAGGAATGGCCCAGGAATTCACTGGGCCCAGGATATTAATTTGAAACTGAGAGAGACAGTGTTATGAATGCATATGTATCACGGGAAAACATGGTACCTACCTATCTCAGGGACACGGGTAAAAACCGCAGGGAGGAAAGTAGTAAAAATAAAAATGTATTGTTGCGGATTATTATCCTTTGAATGTTTGACGATCCGCGCGGGCGAAGAAAACAATAGAAATCAATTGTTATTTTTTTACCGCAAGTCACACATTGCAGGGAACATTGCAGTTTTTTTTATACTAAGATGTTGGAAAACAAGTATACGGCCCGCCTGATGGTAAGCGGTTACTACCACATGGACGCTTGCAAGACACGTGGCAGGGTAGGAACTCAACATAAAGTTTTCCTAGAAGTTTCGTAGACTTTTGCAGAAATAACGATTAGGTACCTACTTACCATAACATTTGTAACAGGTCTGCATTTTTGTATTCAGGTATCATTAGAAGACGTTTCGTGATTCTCAAACACCATCCCAAAAATGTCTACCAGCTCTTGGACTCAAAGTATAAAAGTCAAAGTCAAAGCCATTCATTACATTTAGGCCCTAGTACCTATGACGGTCAAAGCTACTGAAGTTACCTACCACCATGTCGAAATGGGGCACGCAATTGTTGTTAGTGCGACTAGAATGTAAATATTATGTAATGAATCTAAGCTTGTTTTGAAAAGAGTAATTTATGAGTTTATTGCCGGCTCTTCTCAGCAAATGCAACTTTCCGAACCGGTATTAGAGTATTAGAGTCAGACTTTTCATAAGTGCCTGCGAAGGTCTATTTGAATAAATGATTTTGAATTTGAATTTGAAAGTTGTTTTTATCCTTTCTTATGCTTAATTATAGTTATAAAATCAATGCTTTGTCTGTTTGTATACGTTTCTATTCCATTGATCTGATGGCGATGTAACTTTGATTAGTTGTTCTACGCAAGACGCGGTTGCAGATGTAGAAAAAATAAAACTAGACAATATGTAGTTAGTGTTTCTACTATCTGCTTAGAAGACTAATTATTGTTTCAGCGCTAAAGAGACCTTATATTGACTCTACAAAAATCGGACATAACCTTTGTTTATGATAGCTTCTCTATTCGTAGTAATAATATAATAAAACCGTGTGGATACTGGATAGGCTAGTTGGTTTATAAAATATCAAATTCATATGAACTGCGTGGCTATAGCCAACTTCTACCACCGTACACAGAACATGGGGTAACTAACAAAATTGTTGTAAATTTGAAAAAAAATATAAAGAACTCTACCAAACTCCCCCATAAAAAGACACCTATTTGTACACACAACCAATTCGCCATCGATGATTGCTTCAGAAATAACCAGCATAGAATACAAAATAAAAGTAGTCGGCAAAATGAAAACAACAACACCTGCGTAACAATAACTTTATTTTTTAATTATCAAATTAAGAACGGTAGGAACACGTTATAAATCAACCGACACAACTTTGCCTAAACAAGTACGAATTCATCGTGTGTCGATGTGTGCGCCTATAATAATATAGCTACACAATTGATTTTGTATGTGGGTGTGACAATCCTTACAGGGATGTCCAAAAGTATTAATTAAACGCTGGAGTGGTTTGGATGCGGCATTCGTACAAGCTGCCAATTTCGGATGTAATTTATGAAAAACCTCAGTGAAATGTGAAACAACTTTTTTTCATAGATAAAGTTTGAATTCACGAATAAAATCGCCGTCCAATACATTTTGAAATTACTTATACTAATTATAGAAAATAGTCAGTGAAAAAGTAACAACAAAAAAAAAATTGGCATAAGTTTTTAAGCTACGCAAATTATGTGGGGTTTAGAACTGTTCCTATAGCCATTATGGGATTTAGCATTTTTTTTTACCTATCTTAAACTGCTAATGTTGATAACTAATTATATCCCTAATGTTTACACATTAAAGTTGATGTTGCTACGAAATGCTACGAGGCCTACGAGCGCTTTTAAAAAGAATTACACTTTTCTGTATTCATTTTCTATTTGCTATATCAGAATATTTTTTTTTTTACTTTACTTTACTTAATTGTTTTTTAACATACCTAAATCAAAGTTTACTTTCATAATTTTCATTTCGCAGGTATTATCCAGATAAATATTCTGACGGTTGATTTAATTTAAGTTGGTTTAAATTGATAAGATTATATTTTAATAGCAAATAGCTTTTACTGAGTTATAAATTCAATAACTTAATTTATTTTAACAGCACTTATCTAGTGCGCGTACTTAGTAGTAATGGTTTCGCTTGACAAGTCTTCCGTAAAATAGATATTACGGTATTGCTATTGCTTGTACATCTTTGTACTAGTAATGTTTAGTATTTTTCCCGTTCATATAATATTTGATAACATGGCAGTGAACTTTCTTATATATCTGTAATTTATAAAAAATACCAGTTATAAACTAAAAGTTTTCATGTAGTGAAGACGTCCTACTTCTAGGTGTACAATACCCCGAGTGTAAAGAATTTATGTTAGTAAACGCTTACTAACACGTTTGCGTTTACGACATTTCTTTATAGGAATTAGCACGAGACCTCTAGCGGAATACTCACTATACTAATTTCTCCCATACTAATTTGTAGTTAATGCAAACGCGTTAGAAAACGTTTACTAACGTAAATTCTTTAGACTTAGAATTAGGGTACAGGAGTAGTATATCTGGAGGCTACTATGTGTATGTGGTAAAGAGGGCATAACATTACAAGCTCTCATTTTTGTTGTTATTTTTAAAGTCCTTTGACGACTCAATTGAGCTAACTTGCAATTTCGGTATTAAGAGGACATTTAATAGCAAAGTTTTAAATGATATTCTGACACGACCCCATTACATCTTCATTGCCATTGTCTAGTAAATGCATAAAGGTTTTTGATGCTATTGAATTATTAGACTACCAAAACTGTCAAATCTGTATTTTTTACCCGACTGACCCGGAAGGAGGGTTATGTTTTTCGAGTGTATGTATGTATGTATGTATGTATGTATGTCTATTTCTTTGTGCCGCTCTGCAGCCTAAACGGCTTGATGGATTTAAGCATATGAGGTGTCGTTAGATTCGTCTTGACTGGGGGAGTGTCATAGGGTATATTATTTTTATATAGCACCTAAGAATAAAAAAATAGGGGGGGTATTAAAAATAAAAGTTTCGTTATTATAACAATATGGGTATCAAATGAAAGCTTGTAAATAGACCATTCCATATATGTATATATTGCAATACATTTATGCTACCATTTTGACGTAAACTGCAAAAAAACACGTTTAATGCAAGGACAAGTAGGTACTGAGCCGTTACTATTCGTAAATCACAGATTTGCGATGGTTGTTAGCGTTCCTTTACCGTACCGCTCATTTACTTACTAATACATACAACTCTTTCTTCTGAAATAAATTAAATTATTAAAAGAAACAAAAAAACCCGACTGCGTAAAACATAAATTAACTGAAAAGAGAAAAACAAGCTCTTAAATCTATAGAATTTTGAATATAACTTTAATTTTATAAGGTATTGCAGTCGGGGATAAACAAATATTACAAGAAAATATATACTTAGGTTATTGGTTGTCCCCGATTGCAATACCTTATAAAATTCAAGTTATATTCAAAATTCTATAGATTTAAGAGCTTGTTTTTCTCTTTTCAGTTAATTTATGTTTTACGCAGTCGGGTTTTTTGTTTCTTTTAATAATTTAATTTATTTACAATTGAAACACAATAATAGCAGACTTGAGCCCCAAAGTAGCAAATATTGGCTAGACGTTGACATGTATCATTTGACGTTAGTTAAATGGTATATGCAGTCAAATAAATCCCGTCCACTTACCTGACAATTATGTTTACTAGTATAATTTTATAGTATACGTGACGAAAAATCTTTGGACCCTTTTAAAACATTTTGCGCACACAGAGTGGCATTGGATAAAGTTTATATGGAGAAAAACAAAAAAAAAAAAAAACACATTTTTTTATGAATTTCGGTAAATATTCAACCACTTTTTCGACCAGGGGGCCAAGTCTGCTAAAATGTCATTCCGACACGATTCAATTGCAATTCAATTATCATTGAGCCGATGTGCGCAGTCTAATATTTCATAATGGTCGCATAATGGTCGCATAATGGTCTCTTATTAGCGCTCCTGTACACGATGCCGCCGCCGCGCCGCCTCCGCGCCGCTACCGCGACGTTGTCCGCCATTATTTAATTGAGTTATTCCATTGCCAGCCGCCAACGAACGTGCAACACGTTTCATCTCCGTAGCTAGCAATGTATTACTGACAACTGTATAGAATGCTTTAATCAAGCGGCGGCGGCGCGGCTAAGGTGCGGCGGCGGCGCGGTGCCGGCGCGGCGGCGGCATCGTGTACAGGGGCGCTTAGTGTTGTGATAGATAGTAGTAGAGTTGCCATAAAAAAACAACTCATTTCCGTAAGTATTTATTCAAATAATTATTTAAATAGTTTGAACTCATAATTACGTAGATACCACCATAGCAGTTGAAATTATTTACAGATACACGATAAATATTAAATCCAAGTTATCCATACTTAATATTATCAGTGCAATAGCAACTCTGTTTGTTTGTTTGTTACTTTTTCTCGACTAAACGGCTGAACATAGGTATGTAGTACCCGGGTTATGATATAACCCGGGGAAGGACTTAGGCTATGATCTTTTGTCTCAAAAAATAATCTTGAAAGGGATGAAATAGGGTTTGTATAAGCAATCCATAATTCCTCAAGTTAGGTTAGGTTAGGTTAGGTTAGGTTAGATCTTTTGACTTAGGCTATGATCTTTTGTCTCAAAAAATAATCTTGAAAGGGATGAAATAGGGTTTGTATAAGCAATCCATAATTCCTCAAGTTAGGGATCTGAACATTCATTATTTAGGCTTTGGATAACAAAAAAGATTCTTTTAAAAATTCTTTAGATGCACTCCTATTTAAAGTCCTTACAAAAAAAATGCTATTACCAAGGTCATTTTATGTTGATAATATTTTACATCATATAATTTGGATGCATAGTTTTTGAGATACTTCTTTAAAAATAACAAAAAGATCGCACGCTAATTAAGTTAGGAATTGGTGTGGGACGCGGCGTGGGGCATACGGATTAGGGAGGTACTCTATAATTTTTGACAAGATTAAATTTTTATACTTTGTCGGCGTGATGAATATGTATACTCATGCCACATTACAGCTTTCTAGTACTAAGTTTCTGAGCTAAGCCAAGGACAGACCAATTCCCACCTGCCTTCCCATTGCCTGACCAACCATGCGGTTATACATCCCGAATCTTGGGGATCGTAAGGCAAATGACGCGGACAGACAGAGGGATGTACATGGCGAAACGTCGGGTTCCCTGTTGATGAAACCCTACCCTAATTGTGGAACTGACTGTTGTTATGCGCTAGTAGGTAATTTCATACAATTGACTCGTCTTACTTGGTTTTGATGAAGGTGGGTTGGCCATTTCACATATTTTTTTTAAATGGTTGGGATATTGAGTGTCTCAGTAACTTATCTCAGCTCTTGACACAGATTTTTGTGAGACAGTAAGGAAATTGCTCTGCCCAACTAATGTCTGGTATGACCCAGTAGCATAAAATGCCATAGCAATCAGAATCTACAATAGAAATATTATTGGCATAACATTTGCATAAGAATGTATTAGATAATTCTTAATTGTACACCATAAAGCTATAAACAAAAATAACAAGGCCCTTAAAGAACTCATTGTATTAGAAACATACAAATTATGAATTTATTATATTCATACCTTCATCGCGACAGATATGCCATCACTTCGCCATCTCAGTATAGAACTCATATTTATTTCAATGTTCAACTACTACTAAATGTCCCAAATGTCAAAAATGCAATGGCCGCACAATCGTCTCATAATGATAAAAATATTTTCAAGTGATCTGTCAAAAGATTATTGGATGGCGGATCTATCGTGCAATAATGAAACCACTGATATTTACGGAAATAGCAGATTACCAAACTTTTACCGAAAAATCAGTAGAAAAAAAATATGTATAAAACCTGTCAAAACTGACAAAGATTGAAGTTTCAGTGGAAAATCATCGGTAGGCAATTGTGGGACCATTATGCCGTCATTATGCCGCCATTCTGACGCGATTTTGTTAGCAGACTACCAAAACTGTAAAATGTCACAATTTTGACACCACTGAAAGTTCATTGGAACACAATTGTAATAGCAGACTTGGGCCCCAGTAGTAGGTATTTCCAAAATATGCTCCTAGGATGTTCGTTGTAAAGATCAATAGAAGCGGCCTTCATAGTGCACATTGATGATGATGAATCCATTACGGTTGACAATGAGTGAAGAATTCAATTATATTCTAAAGGCTTGTCTGCAGATTGGACGCGACGATTGGAATCAAGGATATGGTATCGAAGCCAGATCGAGCTTTGGAACTGACAATTACACCATATCCTTGATTAAAAAACAAAAACAGCCGCATCGTTTTATTACAGTCGATTCATGCATCCTTGTGCAGAGTCGATGAACTTATCAGTGCGAAATTGGCGAACGAGAGCCGCGGCGCGCGATGTCCGCTGCCTGCGCACTAAACTCACCTTCCCACTACTCTATCGCTTCTATACACATCCATTGCTACCGTAAAAGCGAGCTTTAAAAACGCGGTTGGGTTTTAATTCGTCAATGTATGTCGTATTAAATAGTGTGGACGTATCAAAAGAAGTGAAATCGCGTGTGGTAGTACACAGAACGTCTCCGATACAAGGTCGCGCTGCTCGACGCCCACCGCTATAAATATACGCAGACATGCAAAAATGTGATACATAAACATTTATGTGCCCTAATACGTTTGCCCGTTGTATATAAAAGTTTCATTTGATTCGTCTTGACGTTGTTATTTGATTGGGAATGACCGCCATTGTGTTGTAAGTGAAAATAAATAACTTGACAGACAATGATAAACGCATGAGGCCGAGCCGAGGTGGGTTGGAGATATTGGGTTGTGTTTCACGTAACTGTGATAACGAATGATGCTTCTAAATTATTGAACTAACAGATTTGTAAAACACGTGTGGCTTCATGTTTCCTTCATAGTATATTTATTGCAATAATTTTCGACACAAACATTTATTCTTCTGTTTATTGACATTGTTGTAATTTTTCAAATCAGCCATGATGGAAATATAAACTTGCGAATATGGCAAAATTAACTCTATCTCGCTAGATAGAGAATGAAAAACAATTTGGTACATTTGTTCTTTTCTCACCATTAATCTAGGTTAGGTATAATCTAGTAATACTTGATCATTGAAGCTTGCTACGATTTCAAATCTATTGATATTGATTTTAGTCCTTATTTATCTGTGGTTAGGTATTTATTTTATTTATTTATAGAAGAGAGTTGTGTTATATATAAATGAGTATAAGTACCCTTCATTTGCATTTAATCTATCCTGAAAACTCGTATCGTTTGCTAGTAGAGACAGTTCTACGAAAATGGCTACGAAACTATGAATCCCTTGTCTCTTTCACTCACTCAATAACCGGTATTTTAACTACTCTTATTAGGAAAATAACACTATCTATATTATACTATATCTATGACATCTACCTAAATACCAATATAGGACCATATCTCTTACCTTTCAAAACTTGAATTTATTTGAAGACAAAATAATATTATACATTGTCATATATCATTGATTCATAGATAAAGTGACCATAATTTTGTTTTCAATAAAGACAGCTCAATTCAATTTAGGCCGTAGTAGGGCACTTATGAAGGTCAAAGCTACTGAAGTTACCACCAGTTCGTAAGTCGTCCTTCAACTGAGAAGAACAGCCAAGAAATTCAGCAAGGTTATATGTATAAAATATTTTATTTTTGGACAATCAGACTATATTGGCCCTGATTCTGTTGTTCACAACTAAACTAATTTTAATGTCACTATGTCTCTTTCTAACAAAGAACATAAGAAAAGGATGTAAGAAATTTAGTCCTGTCAAATTAGTCCAATGCTTGATTTCAATATAAATTTAGTCGCCATCTATCGCGGTCACGCCTAAATACACGCAAAATAAGACGGAAAAGATTAATTTGACAACTTAAAATATGTTCTATCCTTTTTCAATCATGTTCGTAAGAAAGAGATGAGATGTGACTAAAATTAGTTTAGTGCGATTTAAAACAGAATCGGCACCATTAGCTATTTTTTCCAAAACATTATGCATACATACTTTTTGAATAAGTTTTTGGTTTTTTACTAGTTTTAATTAGAATACGAAAACACTATCATGAGTAGTTTGTATTAGCTGAATTACTTAGCTTTAGTGACATGGGTTTTAACATCTAGGCAGTAAGTTTGTCGGCGGAAGAAATCACAAATCAGTTTCAATTAATGGGTCTAATTTTCAAGTAGGAATGAAGCGTTGATGTTGGTCAAAATGGCGATTTTTACTGGTCGAAAGCGAGACAGCTTTTCCCTAACTGGGGACAGCGGGACAGACAGCCTGAAAACGGGACTGTCCCGCAAAGTGGAACTTATGGTCACATGACTCATAGATCTATAATGATCCTAGATATATGATAGTGTAATATCCCCCATATCAATATTATCGATCATAAATTTGACTTATAATTTGTCATCATGGACAAAGCCTATTGCAAAGTCAGTCAATGTCGATCGAATAACTTTCACTGAAAACGTGTCGTGCATAATTGCCTACTAAAAACGCCAGGCAAATCCATCTGCCTTCTTCGAAAAGGTTTAACCAAACGAGATTTTGATAGACTTTGTAGGTGTTTGCGTGTGTTATTTTGTGGGGAATTAAGATGGTCGATAAATATGTGACCATTTAACTAATATTTTAAATAAATAGCATTTCATGAGGCCTTTCATATTTCATTTTGACCGACCGGTAAAGAACAGGAATAGGGTGATTTTAATATATTTTTTTATTAAATAATACCGTCCACAATATGGCCACACCAAAATCTTGAATCTCTAAATCAACCATAATCTATAAAAAAATAATTGTTATTTTTGTTATTTTTCATCGTCAGATTCAGGCATTGATACTGCACCTTTATAAATAAGCTTATACATTTTCACATGAGCCAGAGCGGCTCCTAGCAGCTCCCAGCAGTTTTCATCGGCTCCCAGCGGTTGCTAGCGGCTCCCAGCGACTCCCAGCTGCTCCAAGTTACACCTATTTTTGCGATTCAACTTTGCCTCTTTGTTTTGCACACAGTTCAGCCTATGTTGAATCTAAGTGTCGAGTAAACTCGAGAATTATATTATATATAAACTTTAGCCATCAAAACTATTATATCATAATGCGAAAACTGTATACGAGGTGGATAAAACGACAATACGACAATAAATTCAACCACGTATAGTACTCATAAAATACGAACAACTTTAACTGAGGGAACAACTTCGAAATTGCATAATTTTGTTCGCAGTAGATGCAGAAAAACAAAAAAAAAACGTTTTTTTTATCTACCCATATCCATAGATTCCTGGTCTCAGCAAGTCGTTACTATGCAGCAAAAACAGCGTAGCAGAGAGAACAGATCCCTGAGGAACACCTGCGTTGATCGCCTTTAATTCTGACGAGTAGCCATCGATGACCACTCGGATGACCATCCACTCAGGAAATCGGAGATCCAGGCGCTCAAACTAGAGGGCAGTCCATATGAGGGAAGCTTGCTGAGCAGACTATCGTGTTGAAAGCCTTCGAGATGTCTAGTAAAACTGCTAACGCTTCCCTGTGTTTCTCAATGGCCTCGCCCCAGAGGTGGGTGGCTATCACTAGGAGATCTGTAGATCGATCAGGATGAAAGCCGAATTGGCGATCACTCAGGAGATCATTGTTTTCCAGGTAGCCAAGAAGTTTGGCGTTCAATACACGCTCCACAACCTTGCAGAGTATGGTGATTGCGATGGGTCTATAGTTCGACGGGTCTGTACGGCTACCCTTTTTGGGTATAGGTTGGACGTTTGCAAGCTTCCAAGACTTAGGTACACGTCTTGTTTTCAGAGAGAGTCTGAATTTGATAGCTGTATAGTGACGTCGAATGCCGAGATGAAGGTACTGGGTTCGAAACTTTCACTGAGCTTCAGCATTCAGTAAAGGCAAAAAACCGAGCGTGAGGTAACCAAAGCACGTAGGGACTTTGTAGTACCTACCTACCTATCTACTTACTAGCTATTTACAACTTGGGGGTGCCCAAGTTGAAAATCTGTCGCCAAGGTAGCCAAGCATCAAAGTCAAAGCCATTTATTCAATTTAGGCCCCAGAAGGGCACTTATGAAGGTCACATTTACTGAAGTTACCACCGGTTCGGAACTCGGCCTTCAACTGAGAAGAATCCGGCAAGAAACTCAGCAAGGTTACATTTTTTATATATTTTTTGGACAATCTGACTATGTTTGGCTTTTTTTTTTCCATCTACCGATATGTTCCGACAGCACTTGAGAGCCATTTCCTTCTAGGCTTTGTGTGCTTAACACGTTTCGGCCACGTATCATCACTGACCATGGTGAAATTGTGGTCAAACACATGCCTATACATAGTAAAAAAAAACCGGCCAAGCGCGAGTCGGACCCGCGCACCAAGGCTTCCGTACAAACCTATAAGTATATAAGTAAAAGGTATTATAGACCTGAGTATTTGATATGAATTTCAATTCAATACCTCTACGCGTTCATGAGGAAAGGGTAGTAAGTTTAAAATTATTTAAAATATTTTTATAATATGATGTAACTCATGTAACTACTGTAATTTTTCCTTTATCTGTGCTATAAGACGTTGCTTCGTACCAAACAAGATTCTGAGTTCACGGGAAATACCCTGTAGGTTTTGATTCCCTTGCGAGAGTGAAACCTCACTATCTCCATCTTCTATCGGACCACTAGGAGTTGGGACATCAACTCTTATAGTATTCATTAAACACAAACCTAACCTTCATAAAAAAAGCAATTCTGAATTCTCTAAGTCTAGGTACAGATAACAAAATAAAGCATTACAAATATTTGAATCTACGAGACCTTTTATACTTCGATATTTACTCCAAAGATATGATAATATTCATAGAACACTTATACTAAATGTAGGCCGGGAAAGTAGGCCAGACAGGATCTCTCCGTTACATAAAATGCCTATACCTATCTAAGCGATCTCACTGTAATCGAAAACCGATAGAGTTCTGATTCTATATGTATTAGATTAGTCTGTTGGTTGAATCTTATTATTATAATCGGATATTGTTATCTGAAAACGGATACATATTACAAAATATTGTATACAGGTTTATTGGTAAAACACTACGGACTTCTCAGGACTATATTACTAACATCATACAACTTTTACTCTATGACTTAATTCTTACATAAATACAAAAATAAAAATATTTAATTTCAACACTAAATGTAACGAACGTAGTGTTAGAGAGCTTATTTACATCAAACGAGCCCTAAATATAATATTATAGACTCATAATCAAACTTTTCCACACACGCGGGAAACCATCTTGTTTCGATCTGTCAAACTCTTAATAGTCCTTTAGTGACGGGACACGCTGATGCGAGTCGAGCTAGTGTTGTCGACTTAACAGTAGTGTGTTAGATAGAACAACGAAATCTTGAAAGTTTGTCTTTGGTAAATGTATTATGTTTTGTAAAAAGTTGTGTTTATGTTGTTAGTCCTGCAAGGTTGTTTGTATTTACCAATACCTAATGTATCCTTCCACCATGCTTGGTTTCGTCACGATGTTTTTCTTCACCAAGAGATCTTGCTCATTGTAGTATTCGAACCCAGAACCTTCGTCGTATTACTTTCTACCACTGACTGCTATCATCGCTGAAATAAAGGTACAGTCGAGCACACAAATATGTATACACTTAATGAAAATGCAACAACGACTTTATTTTTAACTATTGATTGAAATTATCAGATATTATGCTGGCAGAATTATTTAACATATATTATTATCATCGTCATCATCTGCCTGCCCTGGGGCTCTACCGCGTAACTTTGGTGGTAATCGTAAATAAATAAAATAAAAAAGGCATGTACACACGGCAACACATCAAGCTATACATTTCCAGTATAAGCTGATCTCGCATTGTATAGGATTTCCGTACAATGAGAGGTCAGCTTATATTGGAAATGTATAGCTTGATCTGTAGCCGTGTGTACCCTTCTTCCATTGGTCTCTTCTATCCGTCATACCAGCATCCACACTTTTCATTCCCATATCATCTTTCACACAATCCATCCATCTTTTTCGGTATTCCTCTTCCGTTATATCCATCCACTTTCATATTCATAACACATACCATTATGATTTGTGTAATATTTTAACATTTGAATCTATACAGTGCGAGAAAAGTTGCTTTTGTATTTCACAAAGTGTATACAGGTCGTTGTTTTGGTCAGCGACGAGCGACTCAGGGTCGATAATACAAATGATACTGGTGCTAAAAAAAAAATAAAAAAAATACTTAATTTTTTTTTGGATAATAAAAATAAAAAAAATTTTTTGTTGAAAATCATGTAATAAGCTAAAGTGTAGACATAATACTCAACGGGAGTACGAGGGAGTAAAGGGGTGGGGCGATGGCGGCTTGCGCCTAGCTCTAGTCTGTGCACGTGCCTAGTAATCATACTTTGCAATAATTTTATTTCAAATTGAATAAGGTATTTCTCAACATATTTACAGTATTTAATGGAATTAAGTCCATTTTTGGGGAATATATATTTTGTACTACCGCTCCTTTGTTGTTTTGGTCGCTTGTCGCCGACCAAAACAACACCCTGTACATATTTATGTCCTCGACTGTACATGCTTATATTATACGATTTTAAATTATAATAACGCTTCTACCTAAAAAATGCGAATGTTTGTCTGTATGTTTGTGCAATCCTCAATCAAGCCGTAATGGGTGGATATTACCCGTGATCTAGAGTGCCGTCTTGCCAAATATGGCTTCTTAGCTTGGCCTAAATTAAACTTGGATAGTAAATAAGGTTTTGTTTGCAGCAATAACACTTTATTGTCCTTAATATTGGACAAATTAGAGGCGTAGTCGTAGACAATGGTGTTTTGCAAGGTCCCCCCAGCGAACGACCACGTGATTGTTCACTTTATTACGCAATATTCCAATTAGTACAACGGCCACAAATTGGCGTTGAACCGTAGAAACTACTAGAAATAAAATCGGCTAAGTACGAGTCGGACTCGCACATGGAGGGTTCCGTACAATATTAACTAACTCAAAATTTGCTATGAAAAAAAAAAAAACGTTTCTTGTATGGTGTCCCTTTAATTTTATTTCATTTTTTTATTATTTGCTGTTATAGCGGCAATAGAAATACACATATTCTGAAAATTTCAGCTGGTTACCTATTATCGTTTATGAGATACAGCCCACTGACAGACAGACGGACGGACAGACGGATGGACAGCGGAGTATTAGTAATGGACCCTATTATGGACGTTTGGCACCCTAAAAAGTATAGCCGTTGATATCGAAACATAGGATAAACTTGACTGGTGTCTGTCATGAGTATGGTTAATTGTGGTAAACCACATAGTTCTACGAAGAAATAGAATCCAGATCCATATTTCAAGATAAAGACTAACGCATTTATTTTCTGACTCAGCAGAAAAAGGGTTAAAATAATCTCTTCTAGGACGGGAACACATCGGTCCTGGAATTCCAAACGTCCATAGACAGGGCGGTGATCGCTTACCACTAGGTGCACCGTCTGTCTAGCTTTTCAACCTGCTGGCATAAAAATGATTACGTCAGTGAGCTGTTAACCTGTTGAAGAACACCAGTAGACCTTCAGCAACGCTCCTCAGTTCAACTGTTGAACAAACCGGTTGGTTTTGTCGACAGATTGTCAACTTGAGGGTGGTAGCCAACCAGACGAGTATCGTTAAAATATGATTAGAAACTTAGTCATAGACAAGATTTTTGTAAGTAAAGAATACCTTTTGAGAATGAATAATCGTACTAGGAATTTCGATTGTGCCTCAAAATTCTAGGCACCCGACCCTATTCATCTGTTCAATTTAATTAACCTTCACGACTTGTTATAAAGCTCCATTCATCAAGAATTTGTATTTTAATGTTACAGAATTACCCTTACAAAGTCCTGTGTTTGTCCTCACAAATCACGGTCTTCGAAGTCCTCGGGCTGTGAGACTACACTACCCTAGAGCAATAGAACTAGAGAAGACTTTTTTTTTTTTTTTTACTGTTTTTTTTTATATTTTAAGAGTGTCATTGAACAATTCACCTTGAATTAATTTAATTCTAGACTACGCTTACCATAG
Organism: Polyploca ridens; assembly: GCA_951394255.1. Lineage (NCBI taxonomy): Eukaryota > Metazoa > Arthropoda > Insecta > Lepidoptera > Drepanidae > Polyploca > Polyploca ridens. Next base: position 15,490,330 of record OX596251.1, read on the forward strand.
AGCAATACACTTATAGATACAGTATCTACATTTGATTATAATATTCTTAATACAAATGACCAATGACGTATTAAGAGAATAAATGAAAAAAAATTCCTTGAATCTTTATGATAAGATTCCTTTATATCTTTAAAGTAACTAAAATAAAAAAAAATAAAGAATCTAAAGTAAAACTAAAACTAAATTATTAATTAAATAGAAATACTTACTATTAATTTTATTCTTATCTTCTGTTTTTTGTATTTTTTTTTATTTTTTTTTTCCATTTTTTTGTTCATTAATTAGGTAGTTTTAGTTGTAATTGGTGCCAATTCTGTTGTAAATTGCACTAAACTAATTTTAGTCACATCACATCTCTTTCTTATAAACATTATTGAAAAAGGATCGAGCATATTTAAAGCGGTCAAATTAGACTTTGTAATGTTCATTTGCGAGTATTTAGACGTAACCGCGAAAGATGGCGACTAAATTTATATTGAAAACAAGCATTGGACTAATTTGACAGGACTAAACTTCTTACATCCTTTTCTCATTCTTTGTTAGAAAGAGACATAGTGAGACTAAAATTAGTTTAGTTGTAAACAACAGAATCAGGGCCACTATTTTACTTTTATCTTGATACATATTAAATAGATGAATATAAATGTAAGCAAAAGATGTTTTTTTCAATGAAATTCTTAAAATACACTTGGGACTTCGACACTTTGTAGTAGTACTTCATAGTGGCTTTTGTCTCTTGTTGATGACGTGTAGGTACTTGTGTGATGTGTGTGAATGTGTTACAAATATTAGGATTGAATAGATCATTATGTTAAATTCAGCTTCTGCTTTATTCAATCTATCTAAGTATTTACAAACATAATAGACTGTAGATTGCTCCGAATAACAATAATAATATAATGTAATTTACTTTGAAATTACACCTTTCTGTCTATAATCACTTGGCTAATGTATCATGCATGGTTGCCAAGCCAAGACTCACCCGATAATAGGTAAGAAGCAGCTAAAAAAACACCTATTCAAGTTAAGTATTGTAAAAAAAGAAATGCTTGGTTTCTTTTGCTCGTTTTTCACAACTAGTGCATAATAAATGCGTACGTTCGATTAAATGTTTACTGCATTGGTGCTCAAAGTTTTGAACTAGACTGGTAAGTACGCAGACTTTATACAGCTTATTATTTCTATTCTCCCTGAATTTGATAATATTTTTTGTTACTTAGCATGAATTATTCAATCAGAAGTTCTTCTCAATTTGAAATAATGATGAACTATCCTTTTTCTTATGTATCCAGCATCCTTTAGTTGGCTCTTTTATTGGAGCTTATCTAGTTTGTTACTAGCATCAAGGAACAAAGTCTTTGGGGCCAATTTTAGGGTTAAGGGTATGTAATTCCGCTAACTAGTAAATCTTTTCAACTTTTATACATCAGCACCGACCAATCACTGGATCTCTAAACATTAACAGCCATTAAGAGCGTATTATCGTCCGTGGTGGAGATTTGGCGGAATTGTTATCAAACAAAATTAACATCATAGCCCTTCTTTAGGTTAATTGCTATCAAAATCAAAACCAATAAAAACTCCTTGTTTTTTTATATGTAGGCCTGTTTTGATCGCAATCTCACCATGGTAAGTGATTATATGTCCGAAGGTGGTAAGCACATACAGCCATGAAGGTACTGGCTCTAAAGTGCAACTGTCGGATAACACTGATAGATACTTGGCGACAGATTTTGAGTGGTAGCCAGCCAGGGGGAACTACAAAGTACTCTACCACCGTGCTATGGTTTCCTCACGATGTTTTCCTTCACTGAAAACTCAAGCTCATTGTAGGATTCAAACCTAGGACCTGGGAGCTATCGTCGCTTTAAAATGTAGTCATGGCCTGATAAGGCACTTATGAACGGCACAGTTAACTCTCCCACCGATGTGTAAAACTGCAACGAGAAATTCAACAAGGAGACAAAGCCAGCAACTACGCAATAAAGTTGGACATCTTTGAGCACCACAGGTCTATAAATTATAAGATCTGCCGTCTGTCTCCGAGCGGGTAGGACGCACAAGGTCAGGGGTGAACGCACGCGCGACCGCCTGGCCGAATGGCGATACCCAGGTAGGCACAACCCAGCCTAGAGGTCTTATTTTAGGACTGTACCTTTACTCTGTTGCTAAATCGCCCCTGAGATGTTTCACTGCCCATTGTGAGATTTTGATGGCCTTTCTTTGTAGTGAGTAAACAGTGAGTTATACTCTAAGGTCTATAGGTTATTGCTGAATGACAAAGGAATTGGTGACATAAATAGAAGCGTTTTACCTGAAAATAAAACGCATATTAAATACTTACCTTATTTGAAACCTTATAAAATGAGATAGGCCTTCCTTGTTTTCTGCTCTAGACTTCCTTCTTTGTCTACCCAAATATTGCCGTCTCGCTCGCACATCTCCCCACTATCCACCCAGGCAGAGCGCGAGCTTGAGCCACGCGCGCTATCTCGTCATTGAGTCGAAATACCAGGCAGAACTAAAAATTAAGGTTTCAAATAAGGTAAGTATTTAATATGCGTTTTATTTTCAGGTAAAACGCTTCTATTAAAACTTGACCGTTATTTGAAACCTTATAAAATGAGACGTGTTTGTTTTCGCCTGGTGAAAGTGGATGCCAATGTGATTTTATGCTTGTAGCATAAAGTTATTTGTGACATAGGTAGGTACCTGTGATGTCTCCAGTATAGGTCATACGTGTACAGACTTCTGTGTAAGTCTGAAGGTATCGTGAGAGAGAATAGGTATCAAAAATACTAAGATGTGCGAGGTACTGTAATTTTATTTATAAAGTATAAACGAAATATGTAGGTGTAAATGGCTAGAAGCAAAGATCTTAATCAAATCATTGATGAGCATAAAAACATGTATCGTATGTGATTGAAAAGCAACATTCAAGTATTTATTTTGATTTTTTGATTTTCTGAAAGGGTTGCAGATCTCTAATGGGCATGAGACCAGATTTAGTGGATCTGAACTGATTATGCCAGCACCAGCGATGAATTATTCTATTTCGCACCCTATTAAAGATGCAGCTTTGGCAGGTCTTGTCAATAGTTGGTGGATTTTGCTGTGTCACGTTTATCGTATAAAAGGCGAATACAATCTGTACACACAGTAATGTAGCTATATGTTTTGCTATAGTCTATGTACCTACCGACATTATTATTCTCCGACACGTGTAGGTACATCATATATTCTAATCAAAACGTTAATTACATACAGTACATATTTACTTACATGTGGTATTTTGCTATAATCACCAGCAACATTACTGCATAAACATTAACCAGAAATATAAGTTTTAAAGACCGACACAAGTAACATCATAACATAACTTTTACTTGTTCTAAAACTGGAAAGTGAAGTCATGTAGGTACAAGGGTACTTACACAAGGTACAAGGTTGAAGGCAACCTTAACACACTACAAAATTAAGACAACGCTGTGTTGGTCTGGATATACAAAATTCGTTACTTAAATTTTAGATATGTTTCTAAAAATTACACGAGTCAATCGACTATCTATCGTATCAATATATATCAAAATATGTCCAACCAACACATGAGAACTAAAACTGCATACATTTGATACCACTGACTTATTCAGCATAATGAACATTCAGTGTAAGAAGCAAGTAGTTAATAACTTTATTAGTACAGGAGTCATTGTGACAAATGGACTACTTAAGTTTGTACATTTTATTTCAAACAAGCTACGGTTAGAAGCGATTTTTCAACAAAGATGCCATGGTTACAACAAGCAATCCAATACTCATATTTCTATAATTCCAGACCATCTTATGGTATCTACTTGGAGGTAGAAAAACCGTCCATGTATCTATCGATAGCGCTGTATCGTGAATGGGACTGTCAAAGCTCTGAACTTGAGGTCTGCCCTCCGAAATACTATCGAGGAATTAGTTACTAAAAGTTTGTTTCGAACCAATTTAGCTGAGGTAGCAGTTTAGAGATTAAACAAGATAGAGGGTAATGTTATGCTAGGTGGTAATTCCACGTGGAACAAAGGTGCTTTTTCTTCGTAAAACATTTATTCATGCTTTAGTCTAAATACAAAACTTTCAACTAAGTATGTACATTCCATATTATTGTGCAGGCGTATCCGCTGTGTAAGTGCTCCTCAAGCAGTAGTTGGTAATCAGTAACAATAGACGAGGATCTAATCTAATATATGAAAGAAATTGGAATGTTACATTCATATGACGATGATACGGTTCATCAGATGATTGTCACCCTCATTCCGAACATAGGTGACGTTTAATTTAGATATTGTCATGCTTTCAAGATAGCGAGGAGTGCTTTGTTATTGCAATGCAACATTTACCTGGCTAAACAACTGTTCGACTGTTTATTGCGCTTACAGGCTTCATCTGATTATAAATTTCAATAGAAAATGAGATTGCGATTGCAGTTGAATCAAAAAAGTATGCTGAATCACGGTAGTGCAGACTCTTTTGGGATATTACCAAGCTCGATAAGTTCAATAGACCGATTAGGCTCTAAGGTGATTTTGAAAGAAAATCAATAATATATCTAGTATTCCATTGAACCCCCAAAAACCCTGCGAGGGTGGGTAAATTTGTCAACATAGTGTAAGCCTCTGTAGCACAATTTTATTCATTCTTGTTTTAGAATTAAAACATAACGCCTTGGAAGGCAGGAGAAAGTCATTCAAATAATCGATAATAGGTATTCCTTATTCCCTATATGCTTGTTACCCCATTGGTTAATTAAGCAAAAAACTTTTGGCTGAGACCGAAAGGTAGGCAAGTTATCTATGTATAATATAGTTGCCATTATTGGTCATAGATTTGTATGTGCGTCGCTCACATTTACTAGTGAAAACATGCCTGAGATCTGAATTTTGCACAAACAGTCAGGGTTGAAATAAATCAGCGATACGGTAAACATTTAATTCGTATCACACGTTATAATAGGTCAGTGAGATCAAATCAAAATCAAAAAGTCATTTATTCAGTTTAGGTCCTGATAAGGCACTTATAAACGTTAATTTGTTATATACAGTTGAATTTACCACCGGTTCGGAATACACTTAAACTGAGAACTGAGATTCACCACTTTTTAGCATCAGCAGACAATGTTCAATGGTGCGGGTGGATATCTGATACCACAGTACTGAACCGAATGACTTGACATTACCAACGGTTTTTTGGTAAAACAATACGCATCGACAGTGTATTATATTATTTTCAGTATATAAACCGGGGGTGCTTAGATGTCACCCTGCTGGTGGAATAGAATTTATTGTCCCGCTTTGAAATTATTAAATGTCAATCTTTAAGCACCTTACTGTATATGTGCTTGGGGCGGAGCAGCCAAAACACACATGCTTGCTATAGAGCGTGCGCAGCGTGCTGTTCTCAAAGTCCTCCTCTTCCTTCCATATAGGCATCCTACATCTGAAGTTTACCTCAAATCCGGTGTGCTCAGCGTAAGGAAGCTCTTTATGTCGCAAACCTTGAGGAGATACCACCGAGTAACTGTTCCACACATACCAGACAACACAAAAAGAAGATGTAGGTATTCAGTTCCCTCAACGAAAAGCAAGTTTGCCCGCAGACTTTATAATTACACTGCCCCAAGTTTGTATAATGTCTTTAACTCCGCACATAAAAATAGTTCTTCACTTAGTAATTTTCAATTTAAATGTAAAATTGTGGAATGGTTGGGTAAATATAGTTACGAGGATACCGAACAACTCTTATCAAACAGTCAATAAATAATCTTTCAACACACACTCATCCACCACACACACTTGCATAACTTCACACACGTAGACACACCCCCCACACACACATACACACCCCCACACATACACACCCTCACACATACACACCCCCACACATACACTTATTTACATTCATCACACATAAATTGATGATGTTAATTGCATGACATTTAGATTTTAGATATGACAGTTTTTTTTCTCTCTTTTTATTTGTTTGATTTAACTTAACTTTTGAACACTTTTAAATTTGTCAACTATATATAGGAAGGAGCTGACTCTTAGTATACAGGCTTTGCCTACCTTAAGTGTCAGAGACTTCAATTTAATTGAGTGTATCTAATGTGGTCTAATAAAGAATATTATTATTATTATTATTATTACCTTGCAAAAAACGAGTATGGTCCGTAAGGGCACCAACCTCCAAGTCAAGTACTTAAGAGTACGCTGTAAGGGTACATTTTCCAGTTACTAGCCCCTGTGAGATTTGATAATGATGGGAAATATGCGTAGAGGCATCTCGGCATAGGACTTTGCAAATGTACATTTTAAAACCAACTATTCCCATGTTGGTGGTTATATTAGAGACTGTGCGACAGAACATTTCAAATCACCTGTCCTTGCATGGGTTGATTTAGATGGCGATTGTGAGAAGAGGCACAATATCTAGGTAAAGTACCCTGCGGTGAGGGTATATATTTCGAGTCCCTTTTCCCTACGAGGCAGGGATAGAGTAAAAATCTGCTTTGACCTGTTTCTAAAGCAGGATCATTTAATTTTTAATTGAAAAGCAAAATAGGTTTTCAAACACCACACTGCCTTTTTAATCCTTTCATCGTTAATGTGCGTAGACACACCATCCAAACATAGTACCCTGCGAGAGTGTATTCTAAGGTCACGCAAAGATTTATATGCGTCAGGCGCGACATGATGTATTTGAAACCAGACTTGAAGGGTCCATTTCAAGTCACCCTGTAAGAGGTTGATTATGATGGAAAATGTGCGTACGGGCAGAAAATCCAAAATAATACCCTGCGAGGGTACATTTCTGTCCCTGCAAGCGGTTGATTAATATGGGGAACGTGTGTACAGGCATAACATCCAAGAAAATACCTCACGAGGCTACATTTCAACTCATCTGCCCCTTCAAGGGGTTGACTATTATTGGTAATGTGCATACGGAGTACTGGCACAACATCTCAAAAGAACACACGCGAGGGTATATTTCAACTCACCTGCCCCTGCAAAGGGTTGATTATTACGGGGAATGTGCATACGGAGTAAGGGCACAACATCCAAGAGAATAAATACCCCGCACCGGTACATTTCAGTGACTGCCCCTGCGTGGAGTTAATAATAATGGGGAATGTGCGTGCCGGCCCAACATCCAAGCAAATACTCTGCGCGAGTACGTTCTAAGTCACCTGCCCCTGCGCGGGGTTAATAATAATAAGGAATATGCGTACTGGCACAAGATCTAAGACAATACCCTGCGCGGGTATGATTTAAGTCACTGCCCCTGCGCGGGGCTAATAATAATGGGGAATGTGCGTACGGGCACAACATCCACGAAAATACCCTGCGCGGGTATGTTTTGAGTCACCTGGCCCTGCGCGGGTTGGTGTATGGATCAGACTAGCTTGCTAAGCAGGAGCATTTGATCCTTTTTATTAGAGGCAAAAATGTTTAAACTTTTTTAAGCACTGTAACTAGACTAGCAATAATGGCAGGCGAAATATCTGGTTAGCGGATCACAATTCCTCATTTGAATAATTTCAGTACAAATAAGTTGTAATAATTCTAATTCACTACATAACACTTTAAATTCTTTTTTATTATCAATCAACTTCCTTCACTTTTCACTTTTAATCACCGCTTCATTGCAAGATCCTCAACAGAGGTTTATTTAAGTAACTAGTAACACACAAGCTAGCACAAAGTTGTTACAGCGGCAAATTTCTTTAAAATATTTAACTATATAATAAATTGTTATTTAGACGGCACTGCTAACGTTTTCGACACTTAACATCGCCTGCGATCATTATTAATTTTATTATAGATCCGAGAATCAGATATATGAGATATATGAGGCATTTGGATTTACTTGAGGACCTTACTCGACCCAGTGTTACGCTGCCTTTTAGATCATTTTTGCTCAGGGCAGTATCCGTTATCACTATTCGCACGTTGTGATTTATACAGTTAGCACTTGATGTAATTTAAATATTAATGTTCAACTGTGAACAAAACAGGAACTAACCTAGGAAAAACCAAGGATAATAAATTAATAAAAGCAAAATTATCAATAAAAAGTGGGTAGATTAAATAGTTTAAGAATTAGCTGTTCAAAGACATGAACATAAAATATCAAAATTAAATTAAAATATCGAACGGTAACACCGTTAAAATCATTATATTATTATTTTAATAAACTAAGAAGGAACAAAGGTATATAAAATATACAAATAACTTACGAGTGCCTAGGCTAGGCTAGGCACAACCGTCCGTTGCAGAAAACAGGACGCCAATGACGAGATAGCGCGCGTGGCTCAAGCTCGCGCTCTGCCTGGGTGGATAGTGGGGAGATGTGCGAGCGAGACGGCAATATTTGGGTAGACAAAGAAGGAAGTCTAGAGCAGAAAACAAGGAAGGCCTATCTCATTTTATAAGGTTTCAAATAACGGTCAAGTTTTAATAGATGCTGTTAGGTTCCATTCAATTCATCGTATGATGCTGTCGGCCTCAAGTAGATGATCACTTTTCATAATAATCTATTGACATTCTAAGGATATATCTCTTGACAGATTGTATCAAAACTGTACATTGCGTAATGTGACACGGTATCACAAATTCGTTTAATATAGAGAAAAGAGAAACGAGGACGACAAATTATTTTAAATAAATTATATAAACATATTCAGGCTATATTTGTACCAGACATAGGTGAAAATTGAAGGTATCAAGTTGAATTTTCTAATTCATAATGGTTTTTGCAGAGTAGACTACTAAAACTGTCAAATCTGTCAAATTTTACGCCACTGAGAGTTCATTGGAACACAATGAAGAATGTTCACTAATTTAGAAGTTTAGCTCTCCGCATTAACTGTAGAAAATAAAAAATACGTGTGAAAGAATTATTTTGATAAGTCAATTCGTTTCTGAGATATGGAATTTTAAAATGAGCGCGCGACGCGGGATTTCACCGGCCCGGTACTCGATGCGATGACGTCATGTTACACCGCTCGCTCAGTCAATCGCGCTCACAGAACAAAATACCCTGACGGGTCGCGCTCTTCGGTACGTTTCCCTAGAAGATTATGACTTTTTGGTTTTTAAATATCCAATACAAATACTAGAAAATCATGTGTTTATACCAAAATGTAAAAATACAACCACCAGTCCACCGGAAAAGTTGATTTTACTCGTTCCAATGGATGTCCAAATGCGAGAGAAATGGATAAAAACTGTGAAGGGTATCTATTTAGAAATAAAAGCAAAGTTTAATGCTGTGAAGATCGTTTTGACGTAAGAATAGTGACAGTCTACTATGAACCTAAATATTTTTTGTAGTGTGCAGTTATTTGATACCCCAGCGCAGCCGCGGTTTTACCCGCGCGTAGCGTTTTAATTATTTTGCAAGGAACTCCTTATAAATTATCTGAAATAAAAGTAGCTTAAGTTATTCCTTATAACATCCGCTATCTATCAGTGAAAGTCTCGTCTACATCGGTCCAGCCGTTTTTTTTGCGGGGAAAAATATTTATTCTAAAATAAATGTAACGTATGTTACTTCTTATAGGTACCATAAGCTAACTGAGGGGGGGGGGAGGCCTATGTTCAGCAGTGGACATTCATAGGTTGATATGATGAAGCTAACTTAGAGTAAAAATCCAATCAAAATCGTTCCAGCCTTTCGGAGATTAGCCGGAAAATTAATTTAAAAAAAAAATAATTTGCGTGGGAAAATCCTCGTAGGATACCCGACCATCTTGGGGGGAGCGACCAGATTATGCCGTACTTTTAGCGGCTAAAATACTATCGAGTGTCGCCAACCGTATATAGGTACTTTCATGTGCGTTTAATAAAAAGCTGTTATTTTGATATTACATAACAGACACTTCAATTTTATTTATTTGGATAAATAAAGTAGATTGAGTTCCTGCGCGTATTAGTAAGGTAGACAGAGCTCATTGAGGAGGGGGGAAAGGTCGGTAACGCGTGAGCGATGCTTCGTGTGTTGCAAGCGTCTATATGGCTACGGTAACCGCTTACCATCAGGTGGGCCGTATGCTTGTTTACCGACTTAGTTGTAAAAAAAAAAGATAAGATATAAAAAAGGTTAAATACATCTATTCAACTCGCTGCATTTGCAATATATTTTTTTATTTTTTTGAAGAGTATATATAGGTATAGACAAACATTACAAATTTATTGTCTATAACATGAAACTTAAATGGTTCAATAAGTACCTACTTGCGTTGCAGCTATAAAATCATTATTTTAGGTGTATTAGACAGGCAGGAGAGTAAGCATTTGCATTCTTTCTTCTCGCTTTTCGGCGGCAACAGAATAATAACTATTCGTCGATAAATAATAAAACTTGTAAAATAATTATATGATTTGGACATCTTATTTAATTATATTGCTTTATTATATTACATTAATTATTAGATTCAATTTAAATTTATAATTTTGCATGCTATTCTGTAGCGAAATGTGTAGACCTTATAGAAGATTCCACCTAAATTGTACGACATTTCTGGCGAAATAAACAATTTCATTTCATTTCAACCTATTGTATGTAGATTTTACGGTTGCCTTTTTTCAAATCCATAAATCGAATCCAAAATACTTTCCACTAATAGCGTAAGATACCTACGTACCACCGCTAGCGACTAATATGAGTGAACGGAGAGTTGAAACATGACGTCACCCGCGGTCACGTGACCGTTAGCGGGCCTCGATATTTAGGGGAATTTTAAATGTCTGTAAAATCATAACTACTTGGTTTTTTTTAACGAAACAAAAACTAATCTATTTGTATACATAATTGCTCTACTGTTACAAACTTTCAAGCCATTTTGCATACCTATTAACATTCCTCATTATAATAGCAGACATGGCCTCCTGGTAAATTTTCTCGGCAACTAGGTTCAGTGTATGCAATATTAATATTATTTGGCAGATGTTTGACAGGTAGATTCCTCATAGGGAGTAGGAATCCGCTAAGAAAAGATTTTTGTGAATTCCACCCCTTCTGTAAAAAAGGGGTTGTAATTTTGTAACCTCAACGGAACAACCAATCGAGATCAAATTTGGCACGCGGATAGATTTTAACCTTGATTAACATAAATAATACTTTACCGGAAAATATAAGATTCCTCGGGAACGCGGGTGGAACCGGGGCTTAAAGCTAGTTACATATAAAATAATGTGCATTGAAAATGCTTTTGGCAAAATTACATCTTGAAGACACTTAATATTGTTTTTTATTAGTTTTGGCACAAAACAAGACGGCAACCCATTGGGATCACTTCTACTGATGATACGGAGCAAACAAGTTCTGGAAATCGTATACTTTAAATAACTACGTACACTACATGTACGTAGGTACATTTCATGTGAGCTAAAAGCCCTGATCAAACCGACGCATCCAGCTTGCTGCCGCGTTGGCGTGCAAGATGGCGATCAGCTGTTGTATATGAATTTGTAGCAACGTGTTCACATCGACGCGTCCAGATATTGTGTATCAACTTGTAGGACTCGTCGATGTGAACATGTGACGTTGCTACAAATTCATAGGTACACAATAGCTGATCGCCACCTTGCACGACAACGCGGACGCAAGCAGGTCGCGTCGGTTTGATCTGGGCTAAAGGGATCCTGAAGATCAGCCGCAGCCAAATTTATTATTTTAGTAAAAGATTGCCTGGTAGAGGTCTTAACGCACGAAGGAGTGTGAGATATGGCATACTTAGAGTTAGGAAAAGGATTCTCTTAGGAAAGACTACTTAGTTTTCCTTTACGGGCGGGCAGTGTCTAAACGCAAGCCCATGTAATAAAAAAAGCGTGCAGAAAAAAAATATTATGTTTTTTTGTCAATTAACCTAATAAACTAGTGCTTTATAAAGGTTAGTAACACATTTGTAACCCCCTTGGTATTGCCAATGTCCATACGGCGACGGCCACATACTATTATCTAAGTACAGGTACCGGCATGAGTCTTGAGCACAACTGACAGCTGCGCAGTAGTAAATTTTTCGGTCTGTTTGGCGGAATGAAGAAGGGGGCATTTGGCTACTGTAATTTGGCAGAAAGTGTACATGCGCGAGCTTGCTACTGCCTATCTGTGCTCATGACTCGTGCCTTATACTGTAATATACTGTATGTATAGTCTTGGCTTATGGTGTCCAGGCTTACTGTGGCCACTTACAATTTCTTCTTGCTTTTCAGATAGCTGTCATCAAAAAGAACCAGTATTATACTACAGTAATATAATACTACTAGCACAGATAGGCAGTAGCAAGCTCGCGCATGTACACTTTCTGCCAAATTACAGTAGCCAAATGCCACTGTAACTGTAGTCTACAGTTACAGTACCCTGGAATAAGGCTTTCGTAGAATATTATCAATTTGACGTGTTGACTGTTGAGTCTGGTTAATGAAAATGGACACGAAACCCGTGCAATAAATGGTTTCAAAGGATATCGGTAAGTATATCATTTCGGCAGGTGTCGGCAACCTGCGGCTCTTTCGATATAAAGTTGCTGCTCTTCAGGGGCCCAATTCTCACTTCCCTCGAATCGAACTTACGGTTCGAGTCCTATTCGACTGTAAAATTTCGAGGGGCGGAGTCAATTCGAACGGTGCCGACCAATCAACGCTCTAGCTGACTGGTTTCCCTTCTAAATATGCCGGCCTTGAAATTGCCAGAATAACGTAACGTTCGTAAAAGTTAGAATTCGTGCTTTTTTCGATCGAGCGATCAGTTTCGATTGGGTGAGAATTGGGCCCCAGATCCGTACGCAAAATATAATGTAGCTCTTTAAATCTGTGAAATTTTGTAAATTGTAAGTTTTGGCTCTTTCGTGTCAAAAGGTTGCCGACCCCTGGCATAGTGCGGTCCCCCTTTACCTACCTACTTACTAAGGGGAGTGAGGTTGACATTGAAATTTACTTTTCTCCCCCTCTGTGACCATTAGAAGCTATAAAGAATCTTCATATTATCATATTAAAATGAAGTATCTATAAATTATTCAATCGCGAAATTAATTCAAATAAAACGAGAGATACTTGAATAAATTGACCCTGTTATTTTACCATTTGTGAAGTTATTAAAATGATACTTAATTCAATAACTCAGGAGTATATCGGCTTCGAATGTAGTGACGTGGGTCTTGAGTTCGAATCCCACAATGGTCTTTAGCTTTCGGTGAAGGAAAACATCGTAAGGAAAACATAGCACGGTAGCAGGGTACTTTGTAGTACCCACCTGGCTAGCTACCACCGAGTCGTTGACATTGCTTGTGTGATGCAGATGTGAGACGTATCAGATTTTATATTTATTTGTAACCTTTTTCTCTTCTCTTCCAAATAATATTTACTTTTAAGTACCTATTAATTTTAACTACACACTCACACTAATATATATTTATTTTATTTTATTGTTTATCATTTTTAGCTTTTTTTTATTCGTGTACTTACGACCGTGACATCACTAAGGCTGAAAATCAGCGCTGCTGACAGTAGTCAGTAGCACTATGCTGAGCTGTGTCCTATTTGACGGCACAGACCTTCTGGTTTATTTATTATTTTAAATATTGTTATGTTAATGTGTTCGTCAAATAAATAAGTTTCTTTTCTTTTCACCCTCAGTTGAAATCCAAGCACCTAACGATGTATTCCGGCCAGCAGTTGCACTTGATAGCTTTACCTTCATCCTTCGGACATAACTGATGGTTCAAAGGAATGGACAAATACTCCACCACGCGTGCCCACTGCGGGTCGGTGGAGGTAGGCTAGAGCTCAGTGGTGACCCTACTGTTGAGGTTTTCATGCCGCCTAGGAGGCCTCCACCTAGCAACGACTATCCCAATTAAGTGATAACTGGGACCAACGGCTATACCTACGTGCTTCTTATTGTATTTAAAAACCATTAATTCCGACAAATATGCGAACTCAATTATTTGAAATTATGATAAAAATACTAGTACGCACGGCTACAGATCAAGCTATACATTTCCAATATAAGCTGACCTCTCATTGTAGAGAATTCCTATACAATGCGAGATCAGCTTATGCTGGAAATGTATAGCTTGATGTGTTGCCGTGTGTACACAGTACACTCAGTATAGGTAATTTCAACAGCTGTTATAGATTAGCAATAATTTTTAGACCAATATTAGTAGATAATACGGTAATTAATTCAAATATTCTTGATAACGTTGCGTCGTTAAAAAGGCCGGAACACATCTCAGTTCATTATAATCAGAAAGAGAAACGAGATCCATAACACGATGGTCGATGGAGCATGTTACAGGCCCATTATGCGGTCTGATAACTTTGACAGGAATGTAGGCCTTTCCTGATGACGTCAGGAGATCGGAGTTATTCTGCAACCTATTCCACTGTGAAAAACAGAACATTGGAAACTAGTGGGCGATTCTTAGATTATTCTTGTGTGGTGGGTGGCTGCCACACGGGTCTACTTGTGAACAGGTGCTGCTTCTGGGGGCTGTACTTACTGCTTGAGTCTGTTATGAGTGAAACTAGATTGAAAGTTTTGAAAAGAGTATTTATTGTCGGCTCTTCTCAGCAAAAGCAGCTCTCGAAACGGTATGAGAGACTATTCATTAATGCTTGTCAACATATAAATAAAAAAAAAATATTTTCATTACTTACGCTCGTTTAGAAATCAAATAATAATACAATCCGAATCCATCGTTGTATGGAAAGGTCATATCCTAGGTATCTAAATACAAAGAAACGCGTGGAAAACATAACCCTGCCTTTGCTGGCGCGCAGTCGGGTGAAAAAGCCATTAGAGCTAAATTAATTCTACATAGAATTAATTTTAATGCGGCATTTTTAGTAACATAGCTGATGTGGCAATTTTAGACCACTTTCTCGGTTATGATGAGTTAATTGACTAAAGGACCTGATAATAAACAAATATATGAATAAGAATACGACCAGTAATGATCAAAAACATAAATATAATTTAATCTTGTTGTTATTTTGTCTACGTTCGCAACTGACCTTTACGGTGGCAAGGACGTTGCGGAAGGTCGGCCCTCCCTAGGCGAAGGGTGTCCTCCCTACATACCTTAGTCAGAGGGTGACGGACGACTGAGAGGGGATTTTTCTATTATTTCTAACCTCGAGACGCCCTTAACAAGTTTTCTCAATCCATAGTCGCTAAGCGCTTTAAAAGATCTGTCGGCGCAATTTTAAGTTTGCTACGTGTTAAATTCTTGTCAGTACATTAGCATTATGATGAATCTGATTACTTTGTGTCGTAGTAGGTATTTGCGACGCAAATTAACTATACAATATTACAAATAGCTATTGATTAAATTAAACACGAGGGGGTGGACCGTGGATGACATTCTAGAAATTCAAATATAATTCATAGAGGCTTAATTCTAACCTCTAAATTCTAATCATGCTAATAAATTGTTACAAACTGGCCAGTATATTATGCGAAAATTGTGAGATCAAATAAATCAAATTTTGAAATTAGAATGAGGATTTATAGGGGTGGGTAATTATCACATAACTTACTTTCGGAAACTGGCAGTAAGTACATGTTACAATAGAGGCATTAGAAACAACTACAGGGAAGCTAATATATCTACGTTTTAGCATAATTTCACAGGACTTGTAGTCATGATCATGCACACAAATGCATGTCCTGGGTGGGAATCGAACCCACGTCCTGGGGTGTGATAGGTAGAATTTAACCAACCACGCCAACTGACCCGTCAGTCTGTGGTCAACGTCTATTTTATAAAGCTATCATGTTTCCTTAAAACCTAGTCGATTTACGCCACCTCTATCGATAGAATAAAAATATTGTATAATAATGCATAAAATTATTTCCCACTGTTGAATAAAGATTGACATCTTGTTGTCATAGTGGCCTATTTGCGACAAGGTTCATTGGCGCTCTAGCCTATTGTGTCGTATTCGTAAGCTATAATTTCCATGTGTTGGTTTGGCCTATATTTTTTCACACATTTTGCATACTTGGCACCTCTTACACATTACTCTTACATAGTCAGTTCAATTACCTCTTTAAATTTCTGAAAAAATTAAATCTAGCCAACTAAACTAGGTCACTTTAGCAGCCCTACATCTAAGTGCCAAAAAAAGACAAACATGGTGCAGAAAGTATGAAACCCTCTTGTCAAATATGGCTTGGATTTTGATTGCCAAGCAGTCGGCCATTTTGAGCCGGCAGTACACGAGTGATAATCGCTGACCGATTATTTGTCGTCGAATATAGAACATTCAGAGTTTACTACTGAAACGCCTACGTGCTACAAAAAGTCGCTTATAAACACCATACTACATACACCATACTATATACTACATATATATACCGCAGCCAAATAACTTTATGTTGTGTAAAGTTGTGTTCCTGCGCGTGAGTAAGGTCGCCAGAGCTCATAGGGGAGGGGGGAAAGGTCGGTAACGCGTGAGCGATGCTTCGTGTGTTGCAAGCGTCCATATGGCTACGGTAACCGCTTACCATCAGGCGGGCCGTATGCTTGTTTACCGACTTAGTCGTATAAAAAAAAAAAAAAAAAACTATTTTTGTAGTGCGATTATCCCAGCTACAAAAAATTGCTCGTGGGCAGGCACCCTTATTCTGAAAATATAAAAATATGCAATCATAATGCACTAACATATATGATTTTAAAATTATCAGCTTTAAATTGATAAGTGATAGATCATTACAACAACTTATTTTCAGGGTCATACGTGAATTTGAAATGATAAATTGAACCAATAAATTTTATTTTGCGTCTCGTAATCTTGTCGCGTCCATTATTCGGCTCCCCTCATAGTGCGTGTATACGTCGCCCATTATACATTAAGAAGGTTCATTTATCAATGAAATTGCTTGTTTGTATGATCTACATCTCTAGTTGAAAGCTTAGAATATCATTTACAAGATTTGTAACATTCCTGTAAAAGAATTGCTAACAAATTACATAAATTTGTAAAATTTCTTTCATTACTCACCTTGACAATCTACCCAGGTTACATCATCACAGAATTTTCCAGGCGAAATGGATTTTCTAATGTAGTAACTATTATTTAATCTGTGCTTTAATTTTGAAGTTTCTTCACAGGTTTCCTCACGTTTTCTTATCACTGGTTTCCTTAAATATCCAAATTAATCAAATGGTTGATAATTGGCAATTTTTATCTATATTTATTTGCAATACCATTACATACAGTGCGGCCGACGACGAGTCGATGCTTTTCTTACACCTGTTAATATTGGGCAAATCACAGAAACGGTTAATGGCAATCTATGGCAGCCACATAATTCTGATGAACTGATAGGTATTCTACCTGGGACTTATTCATGGCAGGAGTCCGGGTGTCATATCAATGATTTTCTATTTCTACATTTTTCTTCATTCGTACTGAACTTCTTTCTTTCCTCCATGGTACTGAATGAGCTACTACATCATTCGCGGGGTAGAAGAAGCCTGGAGATCTGTGGTACAAGTTTTCCAAGTACCTACATCAGTCTCTCACAAATTATATTTATTGTCATACATAGAAAATCAGTTCCTTTCTAATCAGCAAGGTGTCTATAAGGTAACATAGCTAAAACGACAAGACAAAATAAAATTTGATAATTCAACAAAGTTAGTTTTTAGTTTAGTTTAAAGCTACTTTAGTCTATATTTCACTTTATTGCAATAAAATAAAATAACTATAATTTCGACTTCGACTATACATATTTAGTTACCGTTGTTTGTACACGAGCTGACTTTCCTGCTCGTTTGGGAATTTTATGATGAATGCAAACACGTCAAGGTTGGACATGTGTTTTACTTTATATTCACAGTTTTAAAGTAGGCTACCGCATGTTCGATAAATAGTAAATGAGCGTGCCATTTATTCCTACGACGAAATTAATACAGTTGATTATAGCAGAATTTCGCATTTTAAGTTTTCAACGAGTTGGCACTGGGGCGTGGTTAAATTCAAGTCGGAAAACTCAATTAGCAGCTAATACCTAACTATGATGACACTTATAGGGGAAGGGGGGGCATGATGGGGTATCTAAGGAAAATACCAAAAATACAGTATAATCATTACGTTTATTATTCTTATTTATTTATGGCACAATGTCTTATTTATCTAACTATAATTTAACATGGTCTTTGGGAGATGAACTTTATCGCATTATTTTTAATAAATGATTTAATAGGAACTGTCGAAAAACCATCTTGCCCCGTACTATGGGGTAAGATGAGGCAATGAAAATGGAGGCAAGATGTATGTTTTAAATGTGAATTTTTTCGGTTGTTTCATCATCCACACCAGCACAAGCATTGTGAGCCCAACGTCCACAAAGCTGGCAGCCTACCCAACCTTCGGATGAAACCCTATACCCAATACCCCGTCTTGCCCCAAAGGCTGACTTAGAAAAAAAATATTTCTGAAAAAAAAAAATAAGTGAACTTTTGTCCAAACTATACCACAACAAAGTAAACAACACTAGCAACCATATACGAGAAAAGACATAAATTGGGTAGTCATAATTACCTTATAGTAAAGACGTTTTTAACTGCGTAAAATAAGATCGACGAGACACTCAACGTGATTTTCGTTTGTAAACAAATAACGCGTGCACTCCCACTCACTGTTTCTGTCGCGCTGATGGTTGATCGAGTATGGCTTTTTATTGGCTTATTGCTTTCTATTCGCAAGCGTCTAGTTTCTTGTATGTGTGCGTACCCCGTCTTACCTCGCGACCCCGTCATGCCCCCCCTTCCCCTACATCAGGGAGGGTGTCTATCCTTGTCTCGGTAACAAAATCAAAATTATTTATTTCAAATCGATCTTCGCAGGTATGAATAATACTCTCATGCCGGTTCGGAAGGTTGCATTTGCTGAAAAGAGCCGGCAATAAACTCTTTTCAAAACAAGCTTAGATTCATTACATAATATTTACATTCTAATCGCACTGACAACAATTACGTGCCCCGGCGGCAAAACCACAAATTAGACTGATTTGATATTTAATAAGTAAATAGCAAACTTAAGCAGACCAGCCCCCACAGCACCTGTTCATGCGTCTCTTTTTGTCTGCATAGATATGTCAAAACAAAAAGGCCATACTAGCCAGCTGCTAGAATAAATTAGAAGCGCTGCAAGTTGGTGCACCTACTACTTGTATCGGGTAATCTTCGGCAGACGATTAGCGGGAACTAGCCTAAGTCTGGGTTAAAATTAAATTACGTACTGTCAAATAGGCCAATGTGCCAAATGTATACATAGGCCCAATAGGCCAATGTGCCAAATGTTTTTCAGTTATAATGCTCTATTTTACACTTCAGAAACAGCTGTTACAAATTGGCAATCTTATCAAATGGGTGTGTACAATACAATATACGATAACAAATAGGTATCTGATTATATCTGGATTTATAATTTTATGTATTCAAAGTTATCGTACGTAAGTACAAAATAGAGATAAAAATACCACCTATCTCAATTTTGATACAAATTGACTTGGAGATTTGGACGCAAATTGCTAATTTTGATATAAGAAAGCGATTTGTATTTTCCTTATAGAATAGGCTTATGCATCAATAATATTTTATTTAAAATATAAGTAGATAAATATAATAATTTATTTTTATGTTAAGCTTTATTTTAATATTAGTTTTAATAACTTGTTTTATCGTTTTTTTTTTCTTCTGGTTTAAAAATATCTTAATAACGAAAATATTTCACGATATGTGTCTATATAAATGCTATTTGTGGAATGATCTTGTTGACTTTGTCCGAAACAAACCCAAATACAAACTATTTTTAGACAATTATTACTAAAAACAATAAATTAAAATGACTTTCACAATGTCAAACGAAAAATATGTTTATCTACTTATATTAAAGTACACAATCGCGTAAATTGGAGTGGAGTGAAATGGCGTACAGGGGGCCAACTCTGATATTTTAATTGTTTCACAACTCCAATGCCATTGAGCCATTGTACGTTGTCTACTAAATTCATAATGGTTTTCGACAGTATTGAAAACTAGACTACCAAAACTGACAAATCTGTCAAATTTGACACCACTGATAGTTCATTGGAACACAATTGTAATAGCAAACTTGGCCCCCGTTTGTAATTTTTGCAGGTTGTAATGAATTCTATCAACAATCAACATTACTGCCAGGCGCCCGCGCAGTCCGCGCGCGCTTGCTGTTTATTATTAGAGTTGCTATCTCAATTGGTCATGTGGGGAACGCAGGCGCCTAGGTGTGACGGCAATAGATTTTAGGCATAATATTTTTGTTCCGGAATATAATTATGTTTAATTTAACAACATGATTAATAAATTAGATTAACATTTGAATGTAGAAAAGTAGCCAATGATGTTGATTCTGTTGTTTACAAGTAAACTAATTTTAGTCTCTCTATGTCTCTTTCTAACAAAGAACATAAGAAAAGGATGTAAGAAATTTAGTCCTGTCAAATTAGTCTAATGCTTGTTTCCAATATAAATTTAGTCGCCATCTACCGCGGTTATGTTTAAATACTCGCAAATGAAGACAGCAAAGACTAATTTGACAGCTTTAAATATGTTCTATCATTTTTCAATAATGTTTGTAAGAAAGAGATGTGATGTGACGAAATTAAGTTTAGTGCGATTTACAACAGAATCAGCACCACTGGCATGTTAAAGTCATTTTCATGGAATTTTACATCTATCGAAACACAATATCGGATCAAGATGGAAGCTTTTTTATTACAATTTTTTTTTTAAGCGGGAATCTTCGAATAAAAAAAAACTAAGAAACCCTATAGTAGATATGCATGGTCATACGTGCACTTGGCTGATATATTGTTGTTACTTTTTCGTGGAAAATCCAAGTCCTGGTAATGACCAGCTCTTGCCAAAAAGTACAGTTGCCAGACCATACAGATTGAATCTAGGTAGGTATAGAACGGTGTGGAATCAAATTAATAAACAATCTGTTGGTTTTTCCAGTCAAAACAAAGTAATTAATGGGAATTCTATGACGCCTAACCGCCTAAGTATGGCATGGTTATAATCTGTGGTATAAGAAAAGGCCTTTAAAAGTAACACAGTTGGCAACAACGTTTTATTAATGTAACCCTTCTCTCAGTTACATCGATTTACTTAAAAATTTATCTCAGGGTCTGGATATTTTCTTTGTAGAATATTCCAGACGAATAAATTAGATAATTCTGCGAACAACTTACGTATAGCTAATAATATTGAAGTAAACTGTCTGTGTGTTTGTTGCGAAACTGTTTAACATTCAATAATTCAATGATAATAACCATTAGGTACTTTGTAACAGTGGCGGATCCAGGATTTCAGTTCGGGGGGGGGGGGGGGGGGGATCGAGGGGCTTGATCTAACTGAGGGTAACCTTTATCAGTAGTAGACCCAGTTGCGTTGGTGTAATTCCCTTCAATCCTCTGGGGTAAAACTAATAAATGTTTTATGTTCTGTATTTATTTTACCTTTTTTTGTGAAAGTTGTACATTTAGGTATCTCATTTTCTATTTAAGCTAGTTTTAAGTTTTTTTTAATGTAACACCTACTGGTTGTACATACTAATTAATGAAATAAGTAAATGTTGAATATTCAAACTCATCAAGCATTTTTTATCTTTTTTTGCTAAAAATCTAACGATCATTATATATCATATTTTCACCGACTTCAAAAAAGCTATCAGCATCTTGTGTTCTAACTTCTAACTGTTCTAACTAAGCTTATTGAAGGTAGTAGATATGCCGACCCAAAAAATGCCCAGTCATTCAAACGTTGGGGATATCAGAATAGAAAAGACTTAGCAGATTGGATGTCAGGAGCAGTGTTTTATTAACTAAGTGATTGCTATGGCTTAAATAGACCTAGATTTACGCCTAGATATATATTTAAGTCCGAAGCTAGTAACTAGATATATAATCATCTAGTCATTAAATAAAAGCGTTTGAAGGTTCTTTAACATAATTAAGTTCTGAAGTAATTATAGTTAGGTATTTTGAAGAGTTTTTGATTCGCTTCGCTGACTCAAAGGAAATTCTCAGTAATTTTTGTTCCTCTCTCTTTAATATTTACTAAGTATAAATAATTTAGTTTATTTGAAATACCTGATAGGTAAATATATGTATTAAAAAAAAGATTATACCGAATATTATAAGCTTAGCATACCTGTAGTAGGTATGATAATACAATAATTACTGAGGTGCTAAAGATAATTTTAAAATGTAAATCAATTTTCTTTAAATTCAACCTATTAAGGAGTGAAAAAGAAAAATTGGAGTCGGTATATGTTTTCGTTAAAAGATTTTATTTTTCTAAATTGGAATAAAAAATGTATAGCTTAAAATATTTATGAATAAAAATACGCCAATTTGTTTTTACCTCCTTTATATTATTTTCAGGTATAATATGCCTGAAGATACTTTTAAAAATGCCTTTATTTAGCTATTTCGAGTGACAAAAACATTTTATACAAGTTGTGGAAATTCGCAAGGCTAATCTAAAAATGATGGCATAAAATGTTTATAAGTAAAGGAAAATGTTCATTGTTAACTCATTCTTTGATGAAACTATCAATAAAAAAAATTGGTGTTACTTTACTATAGGTATTCAGAATAAAAACTCTAAATAAAAAAATACAGAATCGAAAAAGACAAATTACATTTCCAACACTAAAACTAGGTACATAAAATAAAAGAAATAATTTTATGTAGAAATTCAATCACAAAATAATCTTTGGTGATTTAATTTCTTTTACATCAATGAAGATTAATACTAATTACTTCAAAAGCATACAAATAATAATGGTGTAAACTTTACGGTATTTATTGTAAACTTTACCGTTATTTATAATTTTCTTTACGTCATTTATACATCTTAACTAACGGTGAATAGAAATTATGTCACCGAGAGGATGTAAACATTTTGGATTTTGTAATAAAATTTTGTAATTTAATGTCAAAAACCACACTTTTTTTTTTTAATGATACCAAAAATAATTTAGATGGTATGAAATGGTAATAAACATAATATTAACTAGATTGTATATAACTATACCTATAAATAATTATTTGAACGGTTACTTCATTTTTTTGCTCCAGCAGATTCAGATCTTGAATGATTTAGTCTGAAAAAATACACTATTCGGGCTGTCTACAAAAGCTTATACATATGATATAGAGGTTTTATAGATGAACAAAAAACTTTTAACCGAGCCGAAAATACCAATATCCAACTAAAATAATGGAACAAAAATAAAGTTGCTTAAAAAGTAAATACTCTGCAAAACCCTTTAAAACTCGCAGTTCCAGAAATGGAGCAGGCTATAATTTTGTCACTTAATTCCAAAATTGAAAACGTGGAAAGAAACTTGTATAAAACGATAAAGAACATTAACAGATACAGTAGCTGAATACCAAATGCCTGTATCACAAAAAAAAAACAATAAGAATAAAAAGGAAACGGCAAAAAAGGTATGTCATGGAATAGATGACTCATTACCGTCTAGTCATTGTATCGTTCAAAAATTGTCCCATCCCAAGACACAAACTAGTTAATAAAAGATATTGATACTACAGCCAAAGTCGTCCAAAGATCCTCCAAATCGATTCAAAGCAGAATGTGTTCATTTAATTTGTTGAAAACGCTAAAATAAACATTTTCATTTACTTTGCAACTCACCACACCATTCCAATTCAGTTTGAAATATCCAATATTGCCTCGATCTTATCTTTGGCCTGACTTCGTACAACGGTCTTTGTCTACAACTGAGTCACAGGAGTCAGTGCACTCTATTGGTTACCACTCACCACAAAATCGTCTGAGAGTTTCTTGGAAGCGAACGAGTTGTGTCTAGATTAAAGCAGTTAAAATGGCGAAAAATAAGCTAAAAAGCGGCGGAGAGGACGGCGACGGGGCGGTTCGGGTGATTGTAACGTCTGGGAGGGATAAAGATAAAGGGGAATGGAATGTCGAACCATGAATCGAGTCGGATAAAGGTTCGGGTTTTTCAACTGATCATTTAAACGGTCGTTCGCGGAATATCTCGGAAATCAGAGGGGAAATATCACAGGAGCAGACCCTCGTTCGTTAACCTAGTTTAGCACAATAAATTAGCTGTATCAGGGCTACTCGATTTCGTTTCACTTTAATTTGAAATCTAACACGAAGAATTTCTTGCGTTCACTTGGACAATTAGACGCATTCCTGTGAATCATCCACCCGAGACTTGCATTTTTATTGGATGTTTGTATTATATATCTCGCCAAACATACATTTTCGCTAAATCGCACAAACTTGATACTGTATCATCTTGTTTATAAAGTCGAAAACGGTATTGAATAAAATTTCGCAAGTTATCAATGCAATGTGGTTTCGCACTCGAAAGTGAGGCAATAACGTTTCGAAATCACCTTGGTAATGACGAGGTCGGTGGAAAATATCAACGCGTCGGCTTTGACGTCACGCAAATTTTGTCTAACCAACATAAAATCTAATTGTAATACGAACAAATACACCAGCTATTTGTCATTTTGCTAAAACGCTTTGTTCTTGAACCTTTGTCTCGGCGCCCGGGTGCCTGTATGTATAATGTGTTTTTTGCAACAACACTTGGTTTTTAATCATCAAGCCACTTTTTGCTTCGACTCTTCTGAAAACGCTCGGCGCGGCGGAGCGGTCGTGCGTCGAGCGACCGCGCGAGATTCATGAGGAAAACGTCGCCGACAGCCGGCTGCTGTCGAAAAATATGCTAAACCAGTTTGGGCTGCTTTTGTTCAGATGTTTCGGGAGGGAGTTCGATGACCAATACAGAGGTGTACGTGTGCGATTTTAGGTGCGAGGGTGTGGTAGCAAGGTAAGGGACGAGGTGTGAGGGTGCGGCGGCGAGGGCGGGTGTGCAGCCTGCAGCGGTCATCAACCGCCGCCCGTGATTAGCGTGTGACTCACCGCTACTCTTTGTGTCCGCGCCCACGTTCCGAGCCGTGCTCAACTCACCTCGGTCACCCTGCAGCCGCCTGCCCCATCCGTAGCCACCCGGACCTGCCACGTGCTCGCACTTCACCACGCCACGTGTTCCACGCTCCAGCATCACTGCGATTAAATCACGGCGGGACGATAACCGCCGACACGGTAAGTGTACTCCAACAAGCGCCTGGAACCATCATCACCAGAGCACCTGATGAAGTACAATGGGCGTGCGGCGGTTACTCTCGGATCTTCTGGTGTCGAACGGTTGGAGTCAGGGGAGGCAACGCGCGCTACTTCAGGTACCTGACTCGGTAAGAACAGCCCTGGCGCCAGAGTAGCGCGCGGCGCCGCCGCCTGCTATTAATAGCGCGTGCCGCGGAGCGGAGAGGCGTACGTCTCCGTTGACGATCGGTGGTCGACTGCAACTCGGAGCCGGTGCCGCGTCCCCCGCGCGTCCCCAGACGTCAGCTGACCGCGGCTGCACCGGCCCTGACATTGGCGGGCGCGCCGACGCGCGGGGGGCGAGGTCGCTGACCCCGCCCGCGGAAGCCTCCTCGCGAATCTGACGCCCCCGCCCGCGCCGTCGCCCCCCACCCCTCCACCATGCCGCCGCCCGTTGACACCAGCCCCCCGCAAGCGCCCCGACGTCAGTCATCGCACTGTGACATTCACCAAGTTTGGGTGCTCAATGATTTTAGGTTGACTGGGAGAATGATTTTGACCTGAGCCCCATTTTGCGGCACGAGTGGCACAACCAACATCGATTTCGCAGAAAGGAGATGGATCTCGTGTCTGAAAAAATTGCCTCTGAAGTCTGTCTTTTTCTAATAGGATTCATGTTAGATTATAATCGGTGTTTTTGTTTTTGTGTCGCTGTGTGGTTTGGCACGGCAACAAACTTGTTTTTAGGATAACTTGTTTTTTGTGTGATGCTCATGCAACCAGGTGTGAAAATACCTAGTTATTGACATTACTGCATTATTATTTCACATTTTCACATCATTTTTGGAAAGTCACCAGCCATGGGCTGAAAAGCCGCAAAGATATCAAACGAACTCTTATTCACCCTAGTAATGCGTCATGCCTCGTTTATAAATAATACAACTAGCTGCTATCTAATCATTTGGCTACATCATAGTATCACGTCATTCTGTGTCACAGATTTTACAATCTGGTTTCATTAATTTGTTGGTTTTTGACAATAGATAATATTAATTTTACATTAGTATTAAAGGCACAAGACAATAAAATACAAAAGCTAATAAATATAATAGAATTAACAAACATTTAGCCTGTTGTCATGAGAAGAATATGAATTGAATCTTTTTGGCATGTTAATTTAATTACAGCGGTGCTGTAATTAACTCCCTTTTTTGGAAACCATTTTGGACATCTTCCTTTATAAAAATAGAAATTTTGATGTTTGAGGAATTAAAGATAATATTTACATACAACAGTTATATCTTTCAGGTTTGTCATTATGGCTTATCATCTATTATTTTTACCTATTCAGGAATGAGATTCTGAAAATGTCGTTTTAAAAAGTATAGGTAAGCCTTGGTAGTGAAAGGTGCAGGTGGAAGTTTATTTGAAATCTAGGTCAACATGACAGCATGTGATTTTAAATGACGAGATTAAAATGTCAAAGGGGATTTAAACGGTACTTACCAAAATTCTGCCCAATTTATTGGCATCAGAAATTGTCATTGCATCACGTTCGTATTCTGAGTTTACCCCTTATGGTGCGTCTATGCTACCTTCAGACTTTTTTCCGATGAAGCCTAAATATTTATCTAGGTATTCTAATATTTTTTATATCCAACTTATCCCCTAAAAGTGAGCGTGAAGATATGTAAATGTCACCTTAGGGTAGGGCGCGGGGTAAACAATCGCTTCGGCCTCCGTTCACATTGAGGAGACAATGCCTCCGACCGAAGGGCGCATGAATGACCTTACAGTGTTTTTTAGCCCTTAGGTTACAGACCTAAGTTTCTATTTTTATAATCATGTCGGGAAATTATCATAATTATACTGACAGGGTGAGTACGTGAATATGGGATTAATTTTAGGGATATTTTGTCGAATATAAAACAGTGCTTCGTCTATATAATTTCTTTTGCTTGTGACCACAGATTACACAAAAAAAGTCAGATGGAGCGCGCGGAACACGAAAGTGAAACCAAAAAAGCAAATACAAATTCAAAATCAGATACCTACCTGATATTCGTTTTCCAATTTGTATTTGCTTTGTTCATCTGCTTGTATTCTGTAATCTGTGCTTGTGATTGTGACATCAAATTTTATAGCAAAGGTCGTGGATTTGAATTCTGAAAGAGCCTTCCGTGTTGGAAAACATCGCGAGAAAACCAGAACACGGTGGCAGAGTACTTTGTAGTAGCAAGTGTTCTAGACTTGGCTAATCAGAACGCATCTAGAGTTAGCCAATCAAAACGCATTGATATTTGACGTTGTAAAAAATGGCGGAATAGATTTCAAGCAAAATGAACGTCATTGAACTTCTTTGGGCTAATATGGTCGCCGGTAGTGTTGCCCGGTCCCGTGTGTCAAATTTCGGAACGTAAGGATAAAATAATCGGGATGTTGGGTTTCAAATCGGGACAGCTGCAAACTTTTTTTTTTTTCATAATTATTAATTTTAACGAAAATATTTTTATGAAGTAACAGCTTAGTTATTTTTCCTGTCAAAATTATCGAATATAGTAAAGACTCATGAGGTTGGTGAAAAATCGGGACATTTGGCGTCCCGATCAAGGGTTAATCGGGACGTGTCACCAGACCCCTGAAAATCGGGACGTCCCGCGCAAATCGGGACACCTGGCAACACTAGTCGCCGGCCACATAGTAGTATGTTCCGCAGCTGTACTTGAGATGCAGTTCCCTTTTAGGTGAGCTTACCACCTTCGGCCGCATCATCACTTGAATCATGTGATGGTACATCATATTATAAAAATGTATTGCCTATCTTTTAAACTTTATCAATTTGAAATAATGGGGCGAAAATAATCGAAAATATCTACTTTAAAATGCAAATTATGGATTCAATAATCTATAAAACTTTTTTCTAGCACAAGCAAGACTTGCAAGAGTCTAGATCTTTTAATAAGTAGTATATTTATTAGAAACATCGTTTGACAATCCTAATGTTAAGAGGAAATGCTGGTGGCGTTTGTTCCATACAAAAGTTATCCTCAGTTTCCTCTCTGGATAATGACAATAGAGTAATGATTATTTTACCATGCAATCTGTAGGTACCACTGAATGTCCCTCGGTTGTGATTTTCTCCATAAATTAATTATTATAAGAATTAGGAGCCTTCTAAAAACACAAAAACTTACCATTTTTAACGCCCTTATCAGACGTCTAGCGAAAAATTTTGACGAATATAATAAAACAAAGGAAAACCGACAGACATAGCCAAAGCCCTTCTTATTATGATTCTTGTTTTTTTTTTAAATCGATGCATTTTTGGTGGAGGAAACCGGGGAATACGAAATAGCGATTTCGACTAATTTAAATAGGTATAATCGGTCCAAGCTGTAGTTGTCTCTATCGCCCTCGGGCGGGATAGCTCGGACATGGCGCGACAGCAATAGATATGTTAAAAACCTATTTTTCAAAGTTCTTGCAGCCATCCTTTCCTCTTAAGTCTTTCTAATTAATTGCCTGACAGTGAATTATATCTAAGTGGAATATTTTGAGGTATTTCTATCTGCGGTGTGACTGCTGCAGCGCCAGGGTTGTGTCAACCCTTAGGTTGATGTTCTGATATCTCACAGCTGCTTTTATAAAAAAATACAATCATTTTTCACAAGGTTCATTTTGCTGGATCGAGCTGTAATAATAAAGGCGCCTTTCCTCTAGTGTGGAGCGAGAATTTTGAATTCATGCAATCTCTTTTCACAGTTTGAGTGGTAACATGCCCTTTAGAGAGCCCAGGGCACCTTTCCAAAAAGAAACTTATAAACCCTAATAAGGCATATAATTTATGAAAGTTGTTAATGTGAAATAAAACTTACCGCATGTTCACAACGCAGTGTTTATCTGCATGCAATCTGACCCACAGATGTTCTCAGAAGGACTTGGTTCTGTCTGACTTCTTGACTACTTATGATACACCGTCTAAGCACATTTAGAACTTGGATTTTGCTCTTTGAGCCTAATTTGTCTGTTTGAGGAAGTGAGAGTCAACTGAAGAATGATATGTTTGGAATTATAATTTGTAGCTCCTCATACGAAGCCAAACATAAGTCATCGTAAAAAGAAATATTTATTACATCAACGAAACTACCTACGATAATATCGGTGTATATCTTTCGATGATTTCTTATACCTAACAGTTCTATTTATTTTTATAAAAAATATAGGAAATAAAAGACACAACTCCTGTAGACACTGTACACGACACATCATAAAGACAATCAATAACTTTGTGGTTATTTGTATCTACCCACTCATGGAATTTTATTTTTTCAATTAATTGGTGGTAGTTATGTAGATAGAAAAAAAACTAAAGCATTGTGTTCTTCAAAGCCGTGAAGAGATTTTTGCACAGTCGGCAACGCTGTAGTTATGCTGTATATGGTGCTGCAAGCGTCATAAGGTAACAGCTTACCATCAGATAGCCCGCATGCATGTCGGCTTCCTTAGTTGTTAGTACCCTTCTAGGCTTAGTGTGCTCAACCGCTGATCAGCACGAGCACTTTTTGAATAAAAAAATAGAAAAAAAACTAATCAATACCTACTTGTAGGTTCGATCGCTGTTTCAAAAGAATTAGAAGCGGTCCCCCGCGTTCCTCCAGGATCGAGTTTTACTGGATAAGGTATCCTCTATTCCCTGGTATGATCAATGTATGTGTCAAATTCCACCCAAATTCGTTCAGCTATTATATTAGCGTAGTACTAACCATAGAGCAACGTTACCTCGCGCGATGCGTGAGCAGTTTCCATAAAGATGCATTCACACATACTTCGTACACTAGTTGATTGAAAATCACACAAAAAGTCGACATGGATTCCTTGTAATATGTTCTAGGTAAAAGTATCGATAAAAAACGAGAAATTGGCATATTTTACATGTATTTTAGTCGTTCAAACTATGTACGCGCACTCCGTTTCAAGCAATTCAAGGCATTTGGACTGCACCTGTGCTCACGGACCGCACTCTAGTATAGTCGCTCTATCAATATTCTATCTCTATCCTACTAACAAACATTCACACAGACACGTATTTCAATTATTAGATTGACTTTTATTATTCTAATAAAATTAAAAGATAACAAAGTTAGTAATTTAAAACGCGATCATTTTCGAGGTCGCATTGCTGGTTCAATTTGTATGTAAATAAGAAAAGATGTTCAGAAATCGAAGACCTTGGAAGTGGGGTTCATTGGCTTAGAACACGAGATGGTGACGTCAGGCGATTACGCTGATAATACGTGGAACACTAATAGCTTAAGTGAACTGATAACATGATTTACGTTGTCATGACAAAGCCGTTGTACAAATTGAAAATAAAACGGTCATTACCTACATATTTACTTATTTTCGAAGCGATCGTGGTGTAGCATGATTAGCCGTTCTTAATCGATCGGCAAAGTTAAGCTACGCCTGTTGTGGTCGGTACCTGGATGGGTGACCGCCTAGTGGTATTTCATATCGAGCGTTTCCGTGCTTCGGAAGGCACGTAAAGCCGTTGGTCCCGGTTATCACTTAATTGTAATAGTCGTTAGGCTAGTTGGATGCCTCCTAGGCGGCTTGAAAAATTCCAGCAATAGGTTGACCACTAGCCTACCTCCACCGATCCGCAGTGGGCACGCGTGGTGGAGTATTGCCCATTCCCTTTCACCTTCATTTGTGAAAGGAGGCCTGTGCTCAGCAGTGGGACATTATAGGCTGATGATGATGATGATGATACTTATTTTACACGGGTCAGTGGTATGGTTGGTCCTATAACGCCGCAGGTTTTGGGTTCGATTCCCAATTTCCACCCAGGACAGGACATGCATTTGTATGCATGAACGTGTTCGTTATGTCCTGTGAGTCTGGGCGTAATTAAGTATATTAAATATATGTATGTATGTAAAAATATATGTATTTTTAAACGAAAAACAGGTTATGTAGCATATCAGTTGTCTGGTTTCGATAGTACAAGCTCTGCTTAGTTTGGGATTAGATAAAAATAACTAACAAGCATACTACAGCCCGCTCGATAGTAAACGGTTAGGTATCATAGCGTATAGAATTCAATACCTAGACCAGTCTACCATGAGTTTTCTACACTAACGTAATCTACAGTCTACTACTGTGAAACATTTTGTATGAAATGCTTCCAAAAGTATCCACTAGAGGCGGTGCTTGTTATACAAAATATTCACCGTAGTCGCTAGCGAGTGTAGATTACGTAAGGCGCCGATCCCATAGAGAGAGTTCTAGAGTTCCGAGTTCTGCATTCCGTGTTGACGATCGTGCACACAGCAAGCAGTCTAGAGTTCTGCAATATTCGCTACCGATCATACGTCTTACGCTTTTTTACTTTCAGAGGCCCCACATAGCTTACAGTCAACGCGGAATGCAGAACTCGGAACGCGGAACTCTAGAACTCTTTTCTGTGGGATCGGCGCCTTAGTGTAGAAAACTCATGGTAGAGGTACGGACCTAGACGCTGACAGGAGTAATGCCACTCGCGCGCGTATGGTTGATCCTACAAAATAAAAAATTATATCGTAGGTAAAAGCAGCATCAAGATCAATTGCTTAGTTCTAATTTCAAAAATCCTGTTTTTAGGGTTCCGTACCAAAAGGGTGCCATCGGGCGGACCCTAAGCGTTCGCTGTCCGTGCTAATATTATAAATGCAAAAGTTTGTGAGTATGGATGTATGTTTGTTACTCTCACGCAAAAACTACTGAACGGATTTGGATGAACTTTGGCACTCAAATAGAATATGTTCTGGATTAACACATAGGATACTTTTTATCCCGGGAAAACATACGATCCCTCGGGAATCCGGGTGAAACCACGCGGGACAGCTAGTTTGAAATAAAAGCCTGTCAAGTGCGAGTAGGAATCTTGCCTTGAGGGTACCGATAAACATAATCGGTACCTAAATACAGAATAAACAATATATTATATTACCATGTAAAACTTAAAAAAAAAACACAAAAAAATATCCGGTGTAAATTTTGAATAAGTAAGTAGGTACGTGAAGAGATCGACGTCACTATACAAATGGTGTATCAAAGGAATGACGTCACGTCAGTGTAAATTTAATTTCATCACTCATCAAGTCGTCAGTAACTGTATTGTATTGTCACACGTATGTTTCCATCACCCGAACAGTCGTAGGCGTGTCAGCATCAAAACGGATATGTTTTATTTACTTACCTAATGTATATTAGCAAGTTATAGGCAGCAGAGTTGTTTGAATTAAGTCAGTCTGTCCATTTGTTACCTTTTCACGCCTAAACCGCTGAGCCGATCGCGATAAAGTTCGGCACAATATGGAGAAGGATATATAGGCTACTTTTTATACCGGGTTCCCGGTATAGTTATTTATGTACACGGTAGTATAATACAAGACTTGTCGTGCAGGAAAAGTATTTATATTATTAGTTTTGATCCTCACAACATGGCCCAATCGATTGATGCCATAAAAAACAAGATGCTATTTTGTTTACTGCTCCTACTACCAATGTTATAGCAAACTTGCATAGATGACTACAAAACTAAGTTTAATTATTTTTGTACGCAACCCTCCGTGCGCGTGTCCAACTCAAACTTAGCCGTTTTTAATGGATCTCGTTCTACAATATCTCATGAATAGTAAACATTTGTAAAAAAATACAAAACAAGTTAAAAAAAAAACGCTGTAAATTGCCTTGAAATAGAACATGGCTGGTACATTATGTAAGATAATTACTTTTAATGAAGGAGCAATAACCGAATTACGATCATACATATTTAAGTAATTATAAAAGCAGGTTCAGGGCCTCTAAACAGATTTTTCGCGTAATCTGCCTTGATTTGCAAAGAAGTTTCCATGTCTCAAATGCAAGTAACCTGGCGATTGGTTCAGTTGTAAAAATCGGTATACCTACTCTGAGACCAAATGAAAATTTGGTTAAACTTTATATAATAAATCATTTTACTAGCCTTTTCCCGCGGTTTCACTTGCAATCCTGGGATGAAATACGTATATCCTATCTATACTTATAAATTAAATTGAAATGTCTGTTTGTAATGTTAAAATAACAGCTTTTTATTAAATGAATTTGCATATAAAAGTATACCTATACGTTAGGTATTTATACAAAAACAATTGTCAAAAACTACGTCAGATAAAAGAAAATAAAATCCTGTTTAGAAAAGTACAAATGTTTGCCCTTTCATATGACACTCCATTTAAACTTATAGCCCCACTTTGAAATGTCGTCCCCCAATCCGGCCCCTTTTGCAATGAAAATAAAAATATTAAAAAATAAATGAAAACTGTTTTACAAAAAACTTAAACCGACTACAAAGTACACTAAAAAGTAATGAAACCCTGGCCTGATGACAATGGGACCAAACGCGAAGTTTACAAATACAAAGCCATTTATTGCTGCATAGTATAATGTGTTAACATTTTTACTCTATGCAGCAATTGACAATAAAGTCTTATTAAAAATTTATATTTATTTGTTTCTATTTTTCAGCGGCCCGAGTACGGTTAAAGGCCTCCCCCAACTCCTCCCATTCTTTCCTATTACTAGCTTTCTTCCCCCATGTCAGTCCTGCCTGACTCCTGTACTACGTCATCTATCCACCTTCTGTTTGTCTTCCTCTTTCTTTTTTTGTTTCTTTTGGGTACCATTCAGTAACTTTCTTAGTCGAACGATTATCAGTTCAAACGGGAAGAATACCCTTCCAAATAAAAAAAGTATTTTCCAAATCGGTTAATAAATGACGGAGTACTGTGATAACAAACATTAAAAAAAAACAACCGAATTGAGAACCTCCTCGTTTTTTTGAAGTCGATTGAAAAATCATTTGCAATTTATTTAGGTCAGCAATATTTAAATTATTCCAAATTTCAAATCAATAGCATTATTGGTTCGCCGCTGCGACAGACGGAACGGACGGACGGAGTGGCACCAAGGTTAATTTTTACCTTTTGGTTTCGGAATCCTTAAAATAAAACACGTAAATAAATCATTAGAATTCACACACGTGCTGTTCCCATTTAGTAAATCATATTAATTAAATATTGCCACTGATTTAATTTCATTTCACCTCTGCATCGCAGAAAATGGAATCGCCTCAGCAAACTCAAGGTATAATTCCCACTACTTCCTTTAAAACTGCAGCTATATTCGTCATAATATAGGTCGCAGACAGCTGCAGCTTCGTCATTTTAAAATATATAAATCAATTGATCTTTCTTACATAACATGTATAGGTAGTTATAGATTCCACTATTCCCCCTTAGGGGGATTTTAGGAATTACATAACTCCCAGGCCTCCGCAATTGCGAAGTAATTCTTTGTCACTATATAAAAACAGGATTGGGAAGCACCAAAATAAAATAAGCAGCGGAATATTATATTATTTATTTACATTACAAACCCATTAATTTTGTTAAATTATATTAATAAAATAATCAATGATGTTATTTAAATTCAAATGGTGTTTTAAAAAAAAAAAAAAACAGACAAGTGCGAGTTGAATTCATGTGGAGAGGGTTCCGTACAAACTATAGACTTGCTGACTGACTCATAGGTTTTCCTGTAATCTATAAGTATGGTATAGTTCCATACTTATAGATTCTGTAATTTTATCAACATTTTTGGCAGTACAACAGTAGTTTCAGAGATTATATATTTATTTACGATACACGTTCGTATTTGGGTTACAGAAATTCATATGTGTAATTTATATATATATATTCATACCAAATTCCAACTTAATCGGTCCAGTAGATACGAAGTAAATTGGCTGTGACAGACGGACATACAGGCCCACGAGTGATCCTATACGTGATCCTTTTTTGCTTTTTGAGGTACGGAACCCTAAATATACGTAAAAAATATTCGATTCTACTTTCTACTATACAGATACTATATCTAGCAATGTAAATTTTAACCAATGGGGATAAACATAAATTTAGCTCAATTGAAATGTCTCTTCTATTTAAGTACCTACAATTTGATGTTTATACGAAACAAAAATTATTGTTAATTTTTAATCTTTTATGGAATCTAAAGGGGAATTAGTCCAGACAACAAATGATTGTGTATGGAGAGGTTGAAAGCAGAAAGTTTGACATGGGAACTTCGTTTGGATTAGTTAAGAGACAAATATACTAAAAGTCCCCACACCTCGGAGGTAAGTCCTAGGATGCCCCAAAAAATCATTGTTGAAAATTTACGGAGCTCATTGATTGGGAATAGGTAAAAAAAGTATGAATCAAAGTTGTAGGGTTTTATCAGCTTTTTCCTATGATGTATCGTTTTCAAGATGTAAACAAAAAACCAAAAAATGGGAGCTTCTTTGTGCTTCTCACAGCTTACCGAGGGGTAGGGATTATTAGTATGTTTGTCTCCTGACTCGTCCAAACCACAAGGGTATGAGCACTCATTTACCAGGCATTCAAATATTCCATTCCAATATGGCTGACTATAATTACTGTCAAAAGTATTGACACCTGTTTAGAGCTTTCAATTCTATAATTGGTTAGTTTAGAATAAAATAGTATACAAAGAACAATGCACTAATAATAAAATCATTAAATATACCACAGTACATAGTAAATCGACAGATAATTCTACGGAGTCTTAATAGTATATTTAATAATTATGTATAATGCATTCATATTATATTATCTATACCAGTAACATTACAATTCATAACATAGACACAGCATTTTTTTATTTAGATATATGTAATTACAATTCTCAACCTTAGTTCATTGAATTAGAATTAAAAATGTTTCTATTTCTTACAGTTTTATTAAATGATGCAGAATAACTTTAAAAAGTTAATTCTATTATATTACATAATAACTTTGTACTTTTAAAATCTTAATATAGACTCCATAGCATTTTTTAGTACAAGTAAGGACCAAATTAAGAGAATATCCAAGTAAGAAAAGGACAGCGCTATACAAATTGACACTACAATTGTCAATGTCATATTCTATCGAGCCATGTCAATTAAATTTGTTATTACTTGTATAATGTCAAATGGAATAAAAATCTGCAACTACCTATAAATACTATTAAATTCCTAAATTATTTCATATACTTACTATAGTATTATAATTATATTAATAAACTATGTATAATTCGTATTTATTCAGATTATTTACAGAATGTATAATCATTAAATAAAAAAAATACAGTATGCTTGTATATTACAATGCAAAAATACAAATGGATGATATTATAAAATAAAATTATGTCATTATAAATCCTATATTCTAGGATTTAAGTTGTGGTAATAAATATTTTAAATTGGGTAATTTAAGTTAAAAAATTCAGGAAATTTTTAAAATACAATTATATTTTCTTGGAGATTTATAATTATAATAACCAAATAATATATTTTGATCCCATTATTGTATTAAATTGAAAATAATATTTTTTTATAAATTAACATATTTACAATAAAAACCCTACAAATAGAAAATATAAATTATACTAACCCAAAAACTACATTTCATACATCATAAAGATAAATTTGTTTTTTTTTTTAAATCCTTAAACTATTAATCTAAACTACGCAAGTATAAATCTAAAATTACAAAAGTGTACCTACCAACAATATTTCTACCAATTATTCCTACCATAGAAAGGAGTTTTTGGACGACATAAGACTTCACGCTACATTATATAACAACACTTGATTCGAACTCGATTCTCATTCGTATTCGGTATATTAAGTCATTTTTTTACTGTAATTAAATTGTCAAAATGCAAGTCCAATCTATATCTACAAGAAAAAAGTACAAAAAAAATTTACAATCTTTTTATGGTGACTGTACTTTTTATTGTCCTTACTCGCATTGTCATCCAATATAGTAATGTATACAACATTTCAGCTCAATCGGACACTGGGGAGTCGGTCAAATTTAACTTGCAAGATTCGATTACAGACACCAGACACGTGAAACTAAATAAAAGCTTGTAATAAGGTTAAATTTTCGGGGAAATTTGATTTATGTAAAATGACACGGGCTAATGTAATCATTCAATTAGTAACTGAAACAAATATTAATATTGGTAGAAAATCCTACCAAATATAGTAACAATAGTAGGTTATTGGAAAATTCTCTTAGTTGGAGATTTTTGAGTGCGCTATCTTAAATGACTATACCACAACGGATCATGATGAAATTTGGCATGCAGATAGCCTGTGGTATGGAGAAGGAATTTTTAACCCAGGAACGCGGGTGAAACCGCGTGGGCAGCTAGTTCCTAATACAGAGAAAGCCCAAACATATATACAACGAATCTTAAAATTCAACGTTCAGCGGGCACCAGAGGGTGGACCTGCTCATGACTACTCGAGAAAAGGAAAACTACAGGCTTTTTGGGATTTTTAAGGGTTGTCGTATCCACTACACACCACCACAGCAGTGCTTCAATTTATATTGTTGCTGAAGCAATCATCAAGAATTCTTATAAGACAATTTCCTAAAATGATTTTAGATATTAAGACTATTTTCTAAATCTCTTCTATTACTTTTGTCTCCTCTGATGACGCATCTAATCTAGAGAGTCCTATCATGTCTGCGTTTTAGTCCTTTTATCGTTCTATTATAATAAATTACTTTCAATTAAGTATATTATACCACTGTATTCTTAATTATCAAGTTGAGATCCAAAGATCATTGTCATTTTCACATTATTTCATAGCAATTTAGATCATCGTCATATAATTTTAATCATCAATCATTTTGATATATAATATGTCAGAATTATATCCTTAAATCTAGAAACTATAACAAAACTCATGAATTTTTCCACTAATGGGCATCTACAAGAACCATATCGTTCTTTAGTTGCTAAAAGCAACATTGACGAATCGTATCGCACTGTATTTGTGTCAGTTGGATCACTACACTCATCACAATATCAAGTCCAGTACAGAGACCCTAAGAAACAACCCAAATCTGCATGGATTATGATGGCAGTACGTAGTTTGCGGCTTGCAAGCCATACCTGTAGAGAAGAAGTGGATAAAATACTAAGAAATTAGAAAACAAATGTTAGTAAACCTGTCCATGAATCTTGAGGCGGTGGTCTGACTCGTATCAGTAAAACATTGTTTTAAGCGCAGATAACGAATGGAGAACAGAGGTTCTCCTACCGTACATAGGTAGCCTACCGCTGGTCAGAGTCGCTGGATCCTAGCGGCCCAAAAAACAGCTTGATTAGCCGTTCTAAATCGATCGGCAAAGTTAAGCAATCACCGATGAGGACAGTATCCGTGACTGCCTACTGGTAAATCAACATGAGCATTTTCCGTACTTCGGAAAGCGCGTAAAGCCGTTGGGCCCAGTTATAGAGGAGGCTTAGAGGGAAGTGAGTATGCAAAATGTAAGGATGAGCACTGAGTGAGGGGGTAAAAAAAATGGACCAAAAAGTTTACCGGCAAGACCCATATTATCTCTGAGCTATTCTCGACGAAAATCCACTAGTGGAATTTGGCCCACATATTTTGCATACTTAACTACTTACCTGCACTATTATCACTTAATAGCCATAGTCGTTAAGCAAGTTGGAGGCATCCTAGGTCGCTTGAAGACTCCAACAGTAGGTTAACCACTGAGCTAGTATCTCCACCGATCAGCAGTGGACATGCGTGGTGGGTGGAGTATTTGGTAATTCCTGTTGTCTCATTTTTGAGAAAAGGCCAGTGGGACATGTTATACAAACATACCAGTGTGTGTGTGTGTGCTGGGCGCGGCGGCAAAGTGCGTGGTCAGATTGTCACTCACTATACCAGCACCACTTTCTCACAGTAACGGCGTAATGCCTATGTGCTTGTTGACGCCGCACTATCTATCTCACCGAGCTGCCACCATGCGAGAGGCGCACTAGCTACTAGTGATTTATTATTTGAGGCGGTGCCGGGCCGTTCCTACGGTGGAGCGGTACTGATATAGTGAGTGACGATCTTTATGCTGCTGGCTTTATGCAGCGCGTGGTACTCACCACGTATAGTGTCGTGTTTAGAGCAGGGCGCGTGGTATTCACCACGTATAGTGTAGTTTTTAGAGCAGGGCGCGTGGTACTCACCACGTGTAGTGTCGTGTTTAGAGCAGGGCGCGTGGTACTCACCACGTGTAGTGTCGTGTTTAGAGCAGGGCGCGTGGTATTCACCAGGCGTAGTGTC